>JAQFVV010001931.1:0-41072 GCA_028023455.1 Epiperipatus broadwayi | reverse complement strand
GTTTTCCTTTTTAAACTCATACACACAAATACAATATTATACAAGTGCATATATTTAATGTTTAAATGCAGGTTTAATTGTAAATACTGAACTTAATGTAATTAGAAGGCATTTGAACCCAGACTTTCAAGCTCCTTATAGTTATCCACTTTATCCTATTCAACTGCTACACATGACCACATACATGTAAAAAAAAAGATCTCCAATATATGTATTTCATGCTAAACCAACACCCATCCGTTCATCCAGATCATCATCTCCAACTCACATCTTTATAAATAATTACTGCTCAGTGATATATATATATATATATATATATATATATATATATATATATATATATATATATATATATATATATATATATATATATATATATATATATATATATATATATATATATGGGTGATTATGATCTAGACCAAATAATAGGAATTGTTCAATAGGAAAAATATATATTGGAGATTATTTATATATTTACATGTAGTGGTCATGTGTATCACTTGTATAGGATGGAGTGAATAGCTGTAGGAAGTTAGAAAGTGTGAATTCAGCCCTTCTAATTAAATATATATATTTATAGATTTAAATAACATGAAGTCGTTCTTTGCCGTATTTTGGACTTTCATAATCTTACAAGTGATTTTTAAATAGGGCACATGTATCCCTCATAAAGGTAATGGAGAACACAATGATCATGGACATGATCATGGACATCATGGAAAAGGAAACATTGAGGCAACTTCATCTGTTTCTCCATCTGATGATCCATCTACCACAGTAGCAACTGAGGCCTCTACTACTGCTTCACTTTAGCCATTTTCACATGGAATTGAGTATTTCTTTTAACTTTTAAGTATAAAAAAATAAAATTATTAAAATAAAGTACATACTTTCTATTTATTATTATACACACACATTAAAATATAAAGTACAAATAAAATAAAACAGAATAAGCACTGTTTTGACTAGAATAAGCATGAGTAGATATAGGTGAGGCCACAGTGCACTATCGACTTTACATCAACCCTATATCTTTTTATGCCTATCATTAGATAACATACATTGATTTAACTAATTTCCAATACCTAAACACAAGATATTAAAAGACAAACATTTAACTTGTAATTCTACTGGATAGTTAATAATAAGATAGGCGTCTATCTATAAGATGAGTATGAAATTAAAAGTATAGAATAAATGATAAATGAATAAAGATGTAGAAGATTGAATGGGTGATGAAGTGCAAAAAAATAATTAACTAATGGAAATGAATAATGAATGGAGCTAAGAATGAGGACTAAGAATGAGGACAAGAGAAAGGAAATGTTTTAGGATAATGAATAGTTAAGGTTGTGATAAAATAGGCATCAATGAAGGAAGAATAAATTATGATGATGAAATAAAATGATATTATGATGAAAATATATGAAAATAACATATGGATGAGCTACAATAACAATGTTGGTGCTGATGAATGGAATCCTGAAATATTAATGATATTATTCCAAACAAAAGCAAGATACTACTGAAATAAAGGCAATACGTTCTACGCTTGATTACTTAAAGAAGAAAGTTTAACTACTAAAACAAAAGAAGTGGGTTCTAAGTATTAAAAGCTAAAAAAAGAGGTTTATTTTTTTTTAGATTTTAATGAATTAAATAAACAGTAAGAACAAAAATAAGAGATCAAGATGATGGATATCAGATAATTTAAGAAATGAAAGCCAATAAAAAACTATTAATCAATATAATTTCTCAGGGTTCACATAATTTAAAATGTCACTACTTTTACAAGGTTTATCTGGATCAGTAAGGGGATTTTACTACTGTCAAATATAGAAAACAAAGATGATTCATATTACATAAATGGAATTAATAAAGAAAATCTCTGTTTTATGACAAATCAATAAATCTCTAATAATAAGGTAATATACAATAATCATATTAATCGTTAAATAACTTTGAAATATTTTAACCACAATTGTAATAATACCAGTAGGACAACTGTAATATCATTTGTGAATTAATATAGATTTGACCATAATGAATAATATGATTAATTTCACTGAATGATAGTATCCGATGATTTATTGAAATGTTATTCCCAAAAACTAAATGCTTCATTTTTAAGATATCATTTGAAAATAGCATGCATAATATTAACAATATTTTGTTCGGTGAATAGCAAAAATTTGTATACATTAAATATAAGAGCTTAGCAAAACATATTTCTGACATGTTAAATATATAATAAAACCAATAACATTAAGTGATGTCGATGGTAATAGCAACAGAAATAATGTATGTATAACAATAGCAATAACAATATGGACAGTGTTTAGCAATAAGGCCACAGACAACTGAATGCATTTTCAAAAAAAAAAAAAATTACAATATTTAAACATTTTCTTGATCAAACTTAGACAAGGAAAAAGATTCCATTAACATATCTAAATATTGACAAGCAAAGATCTCCTTGGATCTGATTAAACTTATAATACATTATCTTCTTGTATTTAATTGTTGGTTACATCTATTCTTTAAATTAAATTTGTTTTAGTCTATTACACATTATATATTTTTACCAAGCATAGGTTTATGAAATTTACTTATTTAAAACTAAATGTAAATAGGATAGTTTTTAAATTCATATTCGATGAATGGCAAGGTAACAATACTCAATACTAGGCAATATAATATAACATATTCCCTAAAGGATTACTCATGGT
The DNA here is from genome assembly GCA_028023455.1 of Epiperipatus broadwayi. Classification (NCBI taxonomy): domain Eukaryota; kingdom Metazoa; phylum Onychophora; class Udeonychophora; order Euonychophora; family Peripatidae; genus Epiperipatus; species Epiperipatus broadwayi. The sequence goes on along the minus strand of JAQFVV010001931.1, from coordinate 38,340 downwards.
TCAGACTATAATATGTTAAAAAAAGTACATTATTTCCTATTTTTATTTCTCCAAGATGCTGGTCTGGCAATATTACTCTGAGAAATCAATATTACTATAGTTCCACACTTAAATCATTAATTTCATATTACAAGATTTTCTCTAAAACAAGTGAAAACATCAGCATATTAGTCAAGCGTTGGTAGCCGAGAGGTCAGCGCAGCTGCCTTGCTTGCAGACGGTCGTCGCAGGTTCGCTTCCCGGCTGATGCTTTGACATATGGAAAAAAAAAGCATATTATCACTTAACTATAAACAGCAAATAACAAATGTGGCTTGCATATTTGAGATCACTTCGAATGGATAAGGCATTACTACAATAATCTAATAATATAAAATAATACTGGAGAATATATTATTATTTCCTACTATCGTTGTTTAATGTTAAACAGTTCATATTTCTAATTACTATCTTTTCAGGAATGATTTCTTTGTTACCAATTTTAAATCGTCAAGACTTTATAGTATAATATCTATATAACTAAAGGTATAATGGGGTTGAGCTAAGGTAAATAAGTGAATAAATAACCTAGAACATGTCATTCCATGACTACAAATGGTTTGAAAGCCTGGCTACCTTTAGGGATATGGGGAAAAAGAAGGGGTGTTTAATACCTTGTTTAAAAAAATATAGGAAATCCATTGTGATAGCATAGCCTTAATTCACTCAAAACTCTATGGCGGACATACGCGATGCACCCTTGATGATAATTTACACTCTCTCTCAAGATAAGGGAAAAAAGTAAGTCTAAAATGAGATGACATGGATATAAGGATAAATTGCAAGCATAATGCATATCATCATAATCATTTAACATGACAACAACAAAATCCCATACTAAATAACATCTACCATATAAATCTAAACATCAAACAAAATGGAATATACCATTAATTAATACATGAAAATTAAATTACAATTATCTATTCGAAAGCGATCCACAGCTATAATAATCATTATCGATTACTAATCATGTATTACTATGTAAAAACATAATATTAAAGGTGCCTAAATTGAATAAAATTGAACATTACCTTCTATGATCATTCAGCAAATGCAGCTTTTCCAATATATATATATATATATATATATATATATATATATATATATATATATATATATATATATATATATATATATATATATATATATATATATATATATATATGAACAAGCTTATATTCAACTCTAACGGATTTAGATATTTATTTTATGACCAAGCCAGTTGCCGTATAACATTAAACATAGTAAAATTATAACCAAATAACTATTAAAATAATAATAAAATATGTTTCTTCATATTTCTTTTGTGAAGAAAAGAAAAACATAAATACAATAATTTTAAAACTGCAGAATTCTCTAAAGCGCAAGTAACGTTCTTTATCATTTTACAATATTAGAATTACTTAATATTTCTTATAACATTTCTTCTCTATGAATATTGCAATTAACTATTTCTTTCTTGTATGCATCAACTAGATTATAGAAACCTACCAATTTTCAGTCTCAATATCTAATACACAATTAGCATAAAACTATTTTTCATAGTACCATTATGACCTTTAATATTTTATAGATATTTGTAAAGATGCATTTCAATACATTTTTACTAGAATAAAACATCCTGGCTACTTTCAACACATGTTTATTAATCTTATTAATATTCCTAAATAATTGCCAGATAATTAAATGATGCCAGTCTCTTCTCTTAAAACTTTTTATATTTTGAAATAAAACAGAGTAAAAACATTGTATATGAACATTGATTTTGATTATTATTACGCATATAATTATTTAATTTTATGGCATGATTGAACTATCCATTAAATATTCTATTATACATTTAATATTTACCATATTATTTAACATGATAACTTATGTATCTCAAGTAAAGATAAAATCTAAAGTAATATTGAGGAAGTACTATTGTTCCATTCAATGAAATAGGAAAAGTCAATCTCACTGTCCTCATTATCCTTATATATACTGATATAGTTTTTGTTGCTCATATACTCGGTCATTTTAAGAATTTGTTTTCTTAATTATGTACTATCTTAATATCTTGATTAATCAAAACTTGAATAGCTGACAAAATGCTTCTTAAATCTAATACTTTTTCATAATATACAACCTGAAGCAAAATGGTAATTCAAATTCACCGGTTTTTTCTAGTAATTTTCTCAATACTTGGATATGATATTCGATATAGAAAGACCATCCAATTCCGGACGTTTAGCTTTTGTTATTTATAATCCAAAGTTTTCTGTAAATGAATTATAATTATTTTCATGAAGATTTTGTATACAATTAATACTTTACTGACGTATGTATTTAATTTTTAAAATCTTTTCTTCACCTTTGTAAAATACCAATATTATTACTGTATTTTTTTCAATTGTCAAGTACACTTTACCTATTAGTCATTTGGCATATAGCTCTAACAAGAATTTATCAATTGATTTATTACCACTTTTTTTAAAAATATCAATGAACTGAGGCTATTATAATTTGGATAGATTTAATTGTATCTTCATCTCTATTTAAAGCACTACCTAATTCGCACCTAATAATTGAGAGTTATACTTGTTTTTTCTTTGTTGTTCATTATTATTGTATATATTTTTTGGGAAAATTGTTGTTAACTTTTCATAATGTCATTCATTCATTCACTCACTCATAAATGCATACACACACTCCATCCTTACCTTCCTACCTCCTTCCCTCCCTCTCTCCCTTCCTTCCTCCTTCTATCATTCCCTCCCTCTCTCCCTTCCTCTCTGCCTTCCTCCTTTACTCCTTCCCTGCCCCTCTCCTTCCCTCTCTCCCTCCCTCCCTCTCTCTCTCCCCCTCTCGCTCTATATATATATTCAACTTTTTTTATTGAATCGCTTTTTAAATGTTATTATTCATTGTTTCTTTATTCATTCTTCCCATTTAGGAGAAAATTTATTGAATTGTTATTTTTTAATATCATTAATTTTGTTGCAATTATATTTAGGATATTTCTATCTTCTTATGGTTTTCAGTAAAGTTTACAGCATCTTTAAAATTTGTTCTTATTTTGAAACCATTTGCAAGTGTTAATTTAAATTCATAAGTGTTTTTAAACATTAGGAATATCATCTATTATTAATATAGTTTTTCTTAATAGATATTTCTCTAGTTTTGCATTAACACATATCTTACATCTCATTAATTGATGATCACTTCCTGTATAGAATTTTCTAAGAACTTTATTTTACATATAATTCAATTTAGCTACATCTTCTAGGATGGTTATTTGTGAAGTTCAGTCAGGCATTTGGTAATTTTAATAATACATTCATAAAAGTGTTTTTCTTATTCTTTTTCACACAATTTCACAAAACTTTTCTTTATCTCGTTTGTGTCATCATAATGATATTTATCATTACTATTTTATTAATTAAACATTTATCAATCCTAACACTAATGTTTCTCATCACAATTTTAGAATGTTATTTAGTTTTATCTAAATCATTATATATATATATATATATATATGTGTGTGTGTGTGTGCGCGCGCGCGCGTGTGTATGTGTTACTTCATTATCATAATGAGAACTAGTTGAGACATAAATTAAAATTATTTAACGGTATAATATGTATGATTATTTATTTTTAAATTATTATAATACAATTTTTGGTATTTATGTAGAGTTATAAGATGTATTTGTATTTTTGTTTATTCAATTATTTCTGTGTATTTTGTAGTTTTACCTTGAAAATGATTGTAATTAAAAACAATCGAAACGTTGGAATATGAAGAATTTGAAAGGATTTTAAATATATATGATGAAAATAAAAGTTTTTAAAAAGATTATGGTGAAGATTTATTGATTAATGATTGATATGTATTGACTATATATTTTTAAAAAGAATGGTGGAAGATTTTATTTGTTATGAATAATCAAGTAAACTTGTAATGGTATATTGGAAGATTGGATTATTGGAAGATACACGGAAGATATATGGAAGATAAATAATAATACATGATATATACATTATTTTATATGATATGTTTATTATTGTATAGAAAGAAGGACGTTTAATGAGGATTATTTTATGTTATAAATTTTATTTTGGATTCATGGAAAAAGAATCGTATGGTTGTATGTTTATATAAAAAAATAGTAGAAGATTGTCTAGTGATATTATATATTTGGTTGATATTGGATTATATTGTATTTAATTATTATGATGGGATATATTTTATAAATGGTGTATGGAGATTATGATATAATTATTATTTGTTGCATATGTTATGAGTTGTATATTAGAGTTGTTGTTAAAAATGGAATATTATAAAGAATGGAATTTTAGAAGGTTTGTTAATAGAATAAAAATGGTTGTTAATAATGTTAAAGAGGTAAAATATATAATAAAAGTTTGTAATGAATGGATAAAATGGAAATTGAAAATTGTTAAGAGGCAATTGGATATTAATTTTATAAAAAAATGTTATAGTAATAATGTTATTCCCAGATTCATTAGATTTAGCGTGTTTAAAAATGTGTTTAATGATAAATATATGGTAATTTTACAAAGGAAATTGATGAAGAAATATGTTAAAATATTATATAAAGAAAAAAAGATATTTATTGATAAGGTTAGAAATATTTATAATATATTAAAGAGGATTATTACTTTGGAAGAAGATAATATATTGAAATATTGTTTTGTTTATAAAGTTAATAATTATAAGAAGAATATTAAAAATAGGCATGATAAAAAAATATATAATTTAATTAATGATAGAAATATAAGGGTGAAATATGATATAAAAAATAAAGATAAAAATTATAATAAAGAAATTATATGTGGTAAAAAGATTAATAAAGATAATTTTATTATTAATTTAACAAAAGTAGTTTAATTATGAGGAAATGAAATTGTTAGAAAAAGGGTTAAGATATATTCCAAATAGGTATATGGATAATGATAGAAATATTTTTGAAATAGAGTCAAAAATTTCTTTGTTGTTAGAAAAAATAAAGAAAGAATATAAGTATAATGATAATAAAAGTGATGAAAATGTTTTGGTTGGTAATAAAGAATTAATGTTGCAAGAATTTAAATATAAAATGGATTGTTTGATATATAATTTAAAATATGGTAAAATTAATTATAAATATGATTATTTAAGGGAATGGAATTTAATTAATAGTATTAAGTGTAAATATAAAAACTTGGTATTTTTAAGAGGTGATAAAACAACTAGTATGATTATTATGGAAAAATATGAATATGAAATAAAAATGAATAAATTATTAGAGGGTAATTATTTTAAAAAAATTAAAAAAAGGGAATATTTTGATAAAATAAAAAGTATTAATGAAATAGTAACTGTTTTATATAATATGAACTATATTGGTAATATAGATATGATGAGTTTAAAAAAAATGGATTATAAAGATGCCATTATTTACGGCATACCTAAGGTACATAAAATAGATATACCATTGAGACCTATTATTTGTGGAGTTGAAGCATATTATGATAGTTTGTCAAAATGGTTATATAATAAGATTTTTAAAAAATATGGATATAATGAGAGTTATCATAATGTTAAAAATTCTAAGGAATTTGTGATTAAATTAAATGAGTTTTTAAATACAAGTAATAAATATAAGAATATATATTTTATTAAATTAGATATTGAAAGTATGTATACCAATATTGAACCAGAAAGAGCTTTAGATATAATATTAAAAATGTATAGTGAAGATAGAGAGAAAAGTTTTAATATTGAATATAGTTTACTAATTAAAATTTTTGATGCATGTTGTAAAGACATTGTTTTTAAATATAAAGATAATTTTTACAAACAAAATAGTGGTTTAAGCATGGGGAATAGTCTTAGTGGTTTAATGGCTAATATATATATGAGCAATTTTGAAAATTTATATTTTGAAGAGACTAAATTTAAAGCTATTTGGTGGGTAAGATATATAGATGATTATTTTCTTATTTTTAATGGAAATAATAGTAAAGGAGTGAATTTCTGTAGATATATTAATTCGATTGAAGATAATATTAAATTTACTATACAAAAAGAAGATAATAATATGATTAATTACATGGATGTAAATATAAAAAAATATTATGATAATGGATTTACAAAAATTGACACAGTAGTACTTAGGAAAAATACTTTTCATGGGTTGCTTAGTAATTGGTATTCAGATTTTGAATACGAACATAAGATTAATATTATAAATAATAGAATTAATAGAGCAGTTAATTTGTGTTCCAATAATGTAGGTTTGAATAATGAATTAAATAAAATTAAAATAGAATTTTTAAAGAATGAATATCCGGAAAAAATTATTTATAATTTATTTAATAAGAAAAATATTAGTAAAATAATAAGGAAAAATTGTAATAATCATGATATAAAAGGAGAAAATAATTATAATAAAAATATTAGTCATAATATAGATAATAAAGTAATTTATAATAGTTATAATGTATCAAAAGAGGTTTTTAAAGAAATTAAAAAAATTATGAAAAATATTAATTTAAAATATAAATATAAGATTGATTTATTAGTTAAACCTGTATATAAGAAAAAATGTAGTTTGGGTAATTTAATAAATAATAATGGTATAAAGTGTGAACTAGATAAAATGAATGGGATATATATTATTATCTGTGAAAATTGTAAAAAAGAAGGAAATAATGTATCATATGTGGGAACAACTAAGAATACATTAAGAACTAGATTTAAACAACATTTAAAAGATAAGAATTCTAGTGTTTTTATTCATAGAGAAAAATATAGCCATAGGAATTTTAGTATTAAAATGATAGAAAAGGTTAGGAATTATAAAGAAAGAATAATTAAAAAATGTAATTATATAAAAAAATTAAATCCAGTGTTAAATAAAATAAATGGTATATAGAGGTGTTAAAAGGAATGTATTAAACAATGTGTTTAAAAGTACTATGAAAGTATTTAAATAAAGGTATATTTAAATGATTTAAGGTATTTATTTGGAATGGAATTGGTAAAATGGCATTGGTAAAATATAAAAATATAATGTGATATAAATAAAATAGAAGTTTATAGGTAATGTTTAAAATTGTTTTCTTGGTTATTTTTATTATTGTTTATAGTAATTGATTTGTAATAGGAATTATTTTAAAAAAAAAAAAAAAAAATTGGATAAGATAATAGAATGTAAATGTATTATTTAACGGTATAATATGTATGATTATTTATTTTTAAATTATTATAATACAATTTTTGGTATTTATGTAGAGTTATAAGATGTATTTGTATTTTTGTTTATTCAATTATTTCTGTGTATTTTGTAGTTTTGCCTTGAAAATGATTGTAATTAAAAACAATCGAAACGTTGGAATATGAAGAATTTGAAAGGATTTTAAATATATATGATGAAAATAAAAGTTTTTAAAAAGATTATGGTGAAGATTTATTGATTAATGATTGATAAAATTATCTACTATTGAAATTTTGTATTAATTGTAATAGATAGTCTTTCCATATTGTTATATGTTAAATCTTTGCTGTAATGTAATTTTATTTTTATTCATAATGAATCCCATTTGAATTATGTTAAAGTACATATCTACATTTTATATCAATATTCCCCTTTTTTTCTTCTAATTTCACAAAGTACAACAATGCCCATTTTATAATAAACCAATCTTCCAACGTATGCAATCTTTCTTCATTCGATAGTTATTTGTAATTATTTGTACCTAAATAAAAGATTGACTTGGAATGGCATAAGGTTATCATGAATAGCATCATTATCCACGATGAGAACCCTTTTAGTAATTTCTGATTTTGGATAACATTTGTTTGCGTGGCTAGTAATTGTACAGCTTCTTGGTAAAAAAAAATTAATTTGGATTTGACTGTTGTGATTATATGTACAAAAGAAAGGCATTTACAGATATACTCTTCCTGCCGCAAAACATAACTGATATATAAATTAAAAACTATCCTCACTAAAAAGAAAGTCTATAATGTTTCTTGCTTTTAAAAACAGAGGTTAAAAGTCTATAAATATGTCATTCTTTTTATATCATTATATAGAGTAAGTCCACATTAATTTATGTTTCTTATAAATCTTGCTTGGTAATTTTAAGTGCAATAACAAGTATGTATAGATTGAACAATAGGGATATGACCTGCTCCATTTCTTTAATATGTCTACCAGAGGAATCATTGTCCCTCTTCTTTATATATATATATATATATATATATATATATATATATATATATATATATATATATATATATATATATATATATATATATATATATATATATATGCTTTCCTCTCATTAACATAGTGCTCTCACAATCATTAACTAATAATTTTAAAAAACACTCTTATGCAATATTGTTTGATTAATGAGCAATTGGTAGTGACAAAAAAAGTAAATATTCTCAGCTCAGTTTGGATTAGTGAAGAATGTTCACTATAATAAGGATTCTTAAATGGTTTTTTGCTCTGCACTAAGTATACAATGATATTTTTACATTTAGAAAAGAAATATGTCAAGTAAACAATTTTTTAATAAAGACCTCTCTTCAGAATAAATGTAACTGACAGAGAGACAGAATAGAGATGGCAGTTTTCATCAAGAATACCAAATTCTAATAGTTTTCATTCTTATTTGATTCTATAACTAAGTATAGCTAGATAAATACGTAGGCACTTTGAAATTAATGCTTCTATGAACTTTGCGATTATATTTGGAAGTATCACTCTAGGTTTAGCAAAATTATATTTAAAAACTGAGTTTTTGAATTCAAATTAATTTAAAAAAATTATTATGACTACAGATATAAATAAAAGATTTGAATTAAATAAACCTGGATTTCATCATCATAGAAAATTGCTTTTGTTTCCTATTTTTTTATCCGAAAAATATTTTATTTATATTGTATTCATAATAATTTTTTCAACTTAACTTGAATTCAAAAATTCATTTTTTAAATATAAAATTTGTATTGATAATACTTTTTTAAAATTTAATTGAATTCAATAACTAATTTTTTAAATATAAAGTTTGGTTATCTTTAAAACAATAACAAAACGTAATGTTTTATAACTATTCAATGATTATTGTGTTTTCTGTGGTTCAGTTACAAAAAATCAAGTTGCTATCTCAAAATTAAGAAATTCCTTAAATGTTATATACGTCCATAAATTTTAACTGCACAATTACAAAAAATTACAAACTCATTTTATTAGAAAAATCTAAAAAATGAAAATAGGAACTCTTTTAGAAAAAAAGTATAAATTTTTACATTTATGATTAATTATCTCAATTGTTTATTGGCCTTTTAAAAAGCACAGACTCACATATACATAATTTAAAAAACATTTTAATAATAAACTGTAGGGAAAATTTTATTCTCAATAATTTTATTTAAATAGAGGGATTTGAACTCGGTATTTTTTAATCTGTTCATCTTTTATTCTATCTTAAGCAAGCGATACACAAGACCACACACATGTGGAAAAGATATATGAAGAATTACTATTCTAATAAAAATCTAGCACTGATTATATATGTGTATGGAAGAATATGATCTGACCCAACTGATGAGTGCTGTTTCTGCACGAAATACATACAATGCGAATCATGTATCCTTTTTGCGTGTGTATGGTCATATGTATCGGTTGTTTGAGATAGAGTGGAGGATGAATGAACTGAAGTATAAGAAACATTTAGTATAAGCAAATTACATATTTCTTTAGAATAATTTTAATTATAAATAGCCAAGGAGAAGACAGTGTAACCCAAATTTGATAATTGATTGGTAGATAGTCAGGATTAAGCGATTAAATTTAATAGGCAGGTGTTTACAGGTTTACAAGTACCTATTATATATATATGCTTTGACTATGTGGTGAAACTGAACTGAGATCAGACCGATGTAGCTATCTGGCTTGTTAAGCTGAGTTTGAAGACTTCACTGGTCTGAAAAATTCATGCTTGTAAGCTGATAGAAACTTTTTGCATAAACGCTTGGAGTCAGTGTTTAGATCTAGTTTCTAGCTCTATCCTTCACTGATGATAGCAAATTAGCTTGAAATCAGCTGATCTGAAGGTGGGCAAATGAAAGAGATAGTGAATTCTGACTCTTTTGTCGTTTATGTAAACAAATACACACTTGTTCGGTGGTTTTGGTAAAACGCCATCTATTGATCATAAATGCAAGTGATAGCGGGTTACGTGATTATAACTTGTTTTTGTTTTTCATATATATATATATACAAATATTCAGTGTTTATTGATATACACTACCATTCTTTATTTTTGTTAGATTTTACTTTTATTGTTAAAAAATTTTCTAAATCAGTAATTTCGCTCAAAAAAAATTATAAAACGTGATAGTTGTACCAGTAAAAGTTATGCTTCATAATTTTTATATAAATTTAATATCACAATAATCAGAAAAGTATTGCGTTTTATAGTTCAAATATTTTTTACCTGTTTGATTTCGAAAAAGAATGACAAAATATCAATGGGTTCATAAAATTAAATAATTAAATTACAGAAAGATAAATGATCTATTATTATGCTACTAGTTGTTTCTTAGTCAAGCTGAAGTACAAATTGTATAAAAGATAGGATCAAATTTTTAAAAAAAATATTATATATATATTTTTTTTATAGACTTGGAATTTAAGGTAAATATAGTTTATCCATAACAATATTATTTTTTGATAAAGACTTTATTGTGTAGGCGTTTATCCTTGACAATATGTTTGTTAATCCAAAAGATCAACCATATATATATATATTACTGTTTAGTTTTATGTGTTAAACTTTATTTCCACATCGCTTTCCTTCCATCCACTTTAGATAAATACATTAATAATTATTACTAACAACTTCTAGCCCAGATAAAGTACATTAAAGATTAACATATCAATTTCTTTAATTATATATAAACACATATGATAATCCAATTTCATCTTTTTTTTTAATCTCCAGTCCATGACACATATTTGAAATATATTAGTAAAACTTCTTTAATTTTTCTCAAGTTTTTATTTTTATTCTTCAAGAATAGTAAAGGGAATTTTTGTATATCTAAATATGCACGTGCATAACTGATGACGTTTATTATGTGTAATAGATAGTGCACTTGTAATAATATGTGTCAAATGAGAAATAATCAATTTTTATAGTAAGCATTTATTACTATATTCTTTCAAATCAATTAATTGAATTTTATTCATATTCCATAATATTAACTTTTGTAAAGTTATAATTATTTATTAAGTGCACAGAAAGTATATGTACATATTTTTAATTAAGACAGGCTTTAACCTGTATCATATGCGCCTTGAAATTTATAATATTGCCGATAGAGGAACTACACAAACCACTACAAAAGATAACGACTTTTATAAATATAAGAGTCGCCTTCTTATCTTTATATGTATTCCCAATTACTTAGAATCATTTAGTTATTTACAGGAGATTGTAAAATATTTTTATTCTATTTAATATGTAATATATGCTATTTGACTTTTTGTTGATATTTTATTTGATAGCACTGCACCATAATTCTTTGACATTTCTTTCCTTGTCACCACATTCAGATTGAACATGGTCATTTATTTATAATAGAAAATATTACATTCTGTGATAATGTCTGTAAAACTAAAATAAAGCAGCATCTTGTTAAACACTCCTAAATGTTCAAATTGAAACTTTATTGATACAGCTTCGTAAATAACTAGAAACAAGTAAAATTTATCATAATAATGTTCCATTTAGTAAGAAAAAAATGATTTGAAAGAGCTAAGATAGTAAAATACAAAAATGATTTATTTTATTCATCAATGCACGTTATCACTAGGGGACTATTTATGGTATATCTATAGAGAAACAGCCATAGATCTGTGTAATAAATTTAAACCCCATGTTATTTATATAGGTAATAGAGAAAATTATGCAACTAGAAAGATAATTGAATTATCTATTACACAGATTTTTTTAATGAAAGGAGTTTTATTATTCCTTTAACATTCTAAATATTTCATTGAACACTATTTTAACATCATATTATATAAAAGTAACTGGATTATAATTATAATTATTATAGAAAACCAAATATTCTATGTCAGATTATTATTTAGTTATAGTGAGCAGATCAAGTAAATGATGACAGCGTTAACCCTACACACACATTTATATATTAGATCCAGTAATAGTCATAATTATGATTCAGTTTATTCTATCATTGTATGGATACTGTTTATATATTTTGCTCTTTAAATGACAATACAAATTTGTGAAAACTGAGAGAAAGTTAAAAATAATAATAATAAAAACATGGTGTATTATATTTCCATAATGGAAGATTCAAAATTATCTTATCTTGAAATATTTATTAATGAATCTCAGTATATAGTTAAAATTTGATTATTACCTTTTATTAGATAATCTTTTGATATATATATATATATAAGACATATTTTGTTGGTTCAGCTTCGAGTATCTGAAAGAACGTGGATTAAGAAATGTAAGTTACTTTGTAATTTATCTTTTCTATTAGGGTGTAAAAATCACAACGTTATACCCACTTATTGGTAAAATTCTAAGGAAAACAAGCAATATTATTTTAAACTCTTTTATTAAAAAAACCCAGAAAAATCTAAACAAAATTTACAAAGTATTGCTGGATTTACATTTATTCCTTAGTAATAAATACATTCTTTACTGTGAACTAGTTTTGATCATATTGCAAATTTCAGATCGATTAAAGATTCGGAATTTGTAACAGCAAAGCAAAAGAAAAAAATACAAATACTAATTAGAACACAATTACCAAACATTACGTATCCAAAACAAAAAACCGTTTATAATTTATCTAACAAAGCGTTCTCTACAAATGAAATTTCAGTTTTAGAAAAAAGTTTTAATTTTGCTTTAACACCTTCCCGGATACCTTTTGAGAAAATTGTTTGTAATATTGAATCAGCTCTTGATAAAATAGATTCTTCTTCGGCTGATGTGGCTAGAGCAGAGATTTGCAATATTTCAAAAAAAGCTAAGCTTCCTAAAAATAATATTTCAAAGAAAGAAAGACAAGCATTAAATAATATAAAATTGGATAAATCAATTGTACACGGATGAACCCGCAAAATACGGCTTTTATATATGCAACCCATGAAAATCTTCGTTTCAACATATATATATATATATATATAAAACCAAAACTGTCTAATATATATATAATGTATGGTAAGAACGAAAGAGTAACAAGGATGATAGAAATAAATATTATCAACAAAACATTAATCAAGTGAATACGTAAATGAGAAAAGTATTAGGACAGAAGCCATTATAAATAATTATATGAAATAATGACTGAAAAGCATAACACCAATAGCAATATTATCGATATATATAAGAATCAATCTTGGTGAGCAAATTTAGAGGGATCACAATGTCACTATCTATTCAGCACTAAATTAAAGGCATATTATTGTAAAATTAATCAACATTTCATCTCCTTACATATACTTAATTATTAAAATAATTATAATAAACATGACAAAAATTATGAGATCTTTACATCAATGCTGATCAACATCAATATTCTGGGCCATCTGGTGCCATAACTATGCAATGGATTACGAATTACAAATTGATAACATAAAATTAATGGATATTGATAGTGGCTTTTATGACATTAGCATTATCTACATCATTCTAAAAAAAATTATTTAAATGTACCATGCTCACAAACAGACATGCATATGTATAGAATATTTAAATACATGTATATTATCTATAATAAACTTGATTTAATTCGAAGTCCTTCAAGCTCCTTATAACTATCGATTTCATCTTTGGTACCCATGACACCATATATGTGAAAAAGATAAATGATCTCCAATATACATATTTTGCACTGAACCAGCACTCGTCAGTTGGTCCAGATCACCAACTCCCACACATGTTTACAATCTATGCTCAGTTTATAGAAAGATAACAAATCTTCAATATTTAATGGATAACCATCAATCTTCATCATCATACAATTCTTCAGCCATCCACTTCATTGAAAATCTAATGATGAAATATTTAAAGCCTTTACCTGATGCTAATATTATTGTCAAACCCAGACTGACTTTAAACCACTCTGACACCTCATATATAGGACCTTAACCTGTCCATTTAAATACACAGAAGAGAAATGCTCCGAAAACAGGCTGAATATGTAATATTCAAATGCATGTATATTGTCTATACTAAATTTAATATAATTAAGAGAGATTTGAACTGGGACTTTCATGCTCCCTACAACTATACACACATATATATATATATATATATATATATTGTTAATTCTAATATTTTCATGGAGAAATGGTGATTTCATAATATTATTATTTTTGGGAGATTCCATATAATAAAATAGCTAAAGAGATGACGTTTCAGCTATTTTACTACACAGAATATTCCAAAAATAATATATATATATATATATATATATATATATATATATATATATATATATATATATATATATATATATATGTAAATACATGAAAGCAATTCACATCTAAACAATATCAAATAATATCAATTAAAAAAAGCTCAAGGTGACCTCCTTTTAAGTATATATATATATATATATATATATATATATATATATATATATATATATATATATATATATATATTTCATTTACCAAAAGTTTAACTAGTTTTGATATTACAAGGCTTCCGGTCATTGTGAAGAAATGCAAACACACGTTCAAATAAGACTGCAATAATACATCATTTAAATAATCTACAATAATAATTAAAAATGTATTCAGTACAAAAAATAAGTGAAATAAAAAGCTCTTAAATATCTCTACCATTTAAATTATCCTGAATTTGACAAATATAATAAATCAATAAATAAGTTAAGTTGGCTTAAATTGCAATTTACAACAATAAAAATGGTAAGTAGTTTTAAATAAATACATATTTATATATTTATAAATGTAGTATCTAGTAATACAAAATATTTTAATCAGCAATATACCAATGATTAAAAATGCATTTGTCGGGTTTATATTTTAATATAAAATTAATATTTCATTTATTGATTTCTTTACATAACAGACAAGTTTTTTTTCTTCTAAACACTTTTTAAGTTATAAACAAAAGCTTTTATGATAAAAAAATTATAATTCTTTTAAAAGTCCATTCAAAATTATTGGCACTTTAATTTTTTGTTTTCTTTACTAGCAACGATTAACTCTTTCATGGAAAAATAATTATATTGGCCAAGTGAGGTAAAAACTCTAAACTTTTAATTGGTCAATTCACAAACTCAGACATAAAAATTTATTCATCTTTTAATATTATATTCACTTTAGTTTTGTTTGTAAAAAGTATATTAATAATTTGTCAGGTTATGAAAGTGAATGAAAGTTTTTTTCAAAAATAATTTTTTATATATAATTATAAAAATATTTGAACATGGCAAATCTGAAATGAATCTAAAATGAACATTAGTATCCAACTAACAAGTGTTACTGACATCAGTGATTTCTTTTTCAATTTTACATTGCAGAAAAGTAAATAATTTTTACTAAAATCTTAGCTATTTTTTTAAATAATTTTATTTTTAGCATATTTTATCAAAATAATTAATAATATGTCAAAAAATACTTTTAAAATTGTCTAAAACATTAGTTTATCACTTTTGAAATGAAACAAAAGTAATTGTAGTGTTAAAAATTATTGACAAGCTGTTTACTTTGTCCTCTACAGCCAGTCAGCTCCAAAAATGAACTGTCATCTTCCATTGTTAAATTTAAATTTGAATAGTATTGATTCTTTACTTGTAAAATAATTCAAGAGAGGGCAACATCTTACAGAACTTTTTCTAAGCTTCAAAAAGACTACAAAATCTTCACTGTAACTCAAAAATTGGCCGAGTTCAAGCAACTTGAAGCCGGGCCTGTTTCAGACCAGAAATTTCTGGGAAAGAGTTAATAATGATTTGCTTAATTTATTTCTACCTATTAAGTAACTTCTTTGATATCTGATTTAATGGCATTCAAAAGTTGTTTAGACCTTGTTCTTATATTTTTTTCTCTCGTTTTCCTCAAAAAATTGAAATGAAGTAACTTTGATGATTTTTTGATACTAGTCCATTAGCCATACATGCTTCTTGATGGTATTCTTTATGTGCATAAATATATAAAATGTCATTCATTTGGCTAGACTTACAACTAATATATATTTCTGTATTAGCCATTGCAGGTGACTTGTTGGCACAGCACAGAAATATTACTGCCTGTTTTGTGCTTCATGACACTTTATGTGAATTTGCACAATTCACTAATGGCAGCTGAGGCAGGTTTAATAAATTAACTGAAAATACTTCTGCAGATTTAAAGACTGTTTTTAATAGTTTATTACCATTAAATTTATTATTTGTTATAATTACAATTTTGTT
Source organism: Epiperipatus broadwayi (assembly GCA_028023455.1). NCBI lineage: Eukaryota > Metazoa > Onychophora > Udeonychophora > Euonychophora > Peripatidae > Epiperipatus > Epiperipatus broadwayi. Next base: position 21,809 of record JAQFVV010001931.1, on the reverse strand, counting down.
TTAATTAACAGACATTTTATTTATATTATATTATATATGTGTTAATGGCACTGAAAGTTTCTACAAAAAAGCAGGTTTCCAGGAATTTGCACAATATACAGAGATTATTATTGTTAAATTTATTATTTTTGTTATAATTGCAATTTTTTTAATTACGTTCATTTTATTTATATATATATATTTAATGGCATGGAAAGGTTCTACAAAAAAGCAGGTTTCCAGGAATTTCCATAGTATACAGATTTTTACAAAATTATTAAATTAGCATGATTCATATTGTCACGTGACTCACTAAGTTGTAGAGCAAGTTTAGTGCTTTGACTAGTTCGCGATAGTGATAATAATATAGATAGAATATTTTTAGAAATGCTATCTATTCTTCATTTAAATGTGTCATAGGAGACAGAAACCATTTAAAGGGAGTTGAAAGTCCATAACCATGGATAGTTTCATACTTTTTTATTGTTTCTCTTGAATTGAGATCATGCCTATTTGTCTAAAATATTTTATTCTTTAGCAATTATTAAAGCAATTTTGAAAAATGCTTTTATTAATATGTCATTTAATTTAGTAAGCTCTAAAAAAATGATAGGTTGCACTTTTATTTTTTTGGCCATTCTTTCACAAAATCAGTATCTTACTTTTGCCTTTGAATGTTGATTAAGTTTTTCAGATCATCATAAAATCATTTGACAATTGTTACTGATAGATTACAAACATAAGTTTGTGTGGTTCAAGATATGAAAACACAAATTCATATGTCAATTAATAAGTACGATTTTAATTAAATTTTCACATGGCATTTCTTTTGCCACCAGGTGTTGAAAATAATATATACAATTTTGCTGTTTCTGGCAAATTAAGAGATACTGTCACTTGTAACTCGGATTCTTTGTTATTTTCACTGACCTTGATTGGCTGACCTCTACTAAGACATTGTTTTTATTAGCCCGTCTCTGGTTTACGATGTTATGAAAAATTATCAGTGCATAAAAATCAGAGAAACTTGTCACACAGGCAAAACTAGCAAGCTGCAACAAGTAAGGATATTCTCAGATATTTATAATGCCAATCTATATGAATTATAAGATAAACAGAGCAATTATTAGGCTACCCCACAACTATAATGTGTACATATTCATATAAAAATTTTAATAATATAACTTCATGTAAAAAATACATCTAATTATTTACATGCAATTTTAAAATATGAAATGTATTTTTGTGTCAACAATATCTGTGGTTCACTTATGGTGCATGACCCCCTGTTTGAAAAGCTCTGGTCTATCATATGACAATGTTGGATGAAAAATCAAGCTGCATTTTGCAATTTATGTTTCTCTCAATAAAACATGGCATTATTAACTTATTGAAGAAAAATTGGAATCAAACCAAAGAGAGCAATTCAATTTTTATTTCAAATAAATAACAAATTTCAATTTGATATTAAAGTTTGAACATAAATTACCTCATTTGTAATGTAATAGTGTAATAATATTTGAAAAAGCATCCTTCCAAATTAAACTTTCTAGATAACTTTGCTTTCATGTGAACATTTAAGTGTTAAATGTTCACATAGTAGCAAAGTAAAACTGTCATTTCAATGATCATTGGACTCATACAAAGGAGGCTTATTTTGATCCCTGATAAAATTGTTAAAATTGAATATTTTGAATTGTTCCAAAAACGTGAGTTGATATGTTTGATATAACCTTACTTGGTCTCGGAACCAGCTAATTACATCATTTTAGAAAGCAGAAAAATATGCCCTACAGTAAATTATTTGATTTCCATCAAATGTTGCCTTATAAAAAAACAATAATTTCTAAAAAAATTTATATGGTAGAATTATATTACACATGTATGCGGATTTATGATAATAGTATAATTAAGTGTTGAATTGAAGGCAACATTATGTCAATTGGATTTGAATATAAACTCAGTCTTTTCAGTTAACATGAAACAAAGACAAAATAATATTTAGTTAAATTGTCTCTAATATTTAAATTCAAAGTTTAATCTCAAATTAAACATTGTGAGTTTACTTAAAAACAATGGTTCTAAATTACATTGGGATCACAACATTTTATATGGGAGGCTGATGATATAGGTTTTATTGGCAGAAATGTATGTCCTCTAAGAAATTAATTGATTTTTTATTAAATGTTACCACATTGCTGAAATAATGTTTATAGATATTTGGCAATATATATTAATATATTAGTAATCACAAATGTTATAATAAAATATTAAAAACTACAAGCTTTCGTATTTACCATATATAATTAAGATTTTCAGCTACAAACAAAATCAAGCTAAATTAATGACTAGGTAGAATAATTTAATTTTTTTTATTAATTGTTTTATTAACATGACATCTTCACCAATGCAAAATTGAAATTTGAATTGTCTAGTTTGTTTATTATATTGACTATTTTAGTATTTGACATTTGATATTATATATATATATATATATATATATATATATATATATATATTGTAATGGTCAGATTCATATGCTTCATTAATATGGTGGAGAATTCGACCACCACACTGAAAAGCAGCACCATAGGTAGAGAAGCTACCAGAAGGACTGAGTTCAAACATGGTTTGTCGGTTCAGCAATACACACTATGAAACAACGCATCTGATGCTACATTAGTAAACATTTCCTTAGCATGGGGATCATGGAGATGCGAGAGACTCATAGACTTTATTTTCGAGTTAGCTATATATAATATTAATATTAGACATTTATATTTTAAATAATGGAGGAGATATTATACTGAAGGTATGTCAAATGAATAAACATATGACGGCAGACGTATGGTTTGAAATTGTTTAATTAGGATATTTTATACTAAATCATTTATTTAAAAACATTTGATTATATTATACTTTCAGTAGCGGTATTACTCCGATACTGTTATATTTTCAAAGACATATAATTATTTGGCTGATGTAATCTAGCAACCTGAATTCCTGAGAAAGAATTTCAAGAACATGCCTTTGGAGATTTAATATCTTTGCAATGCACAAGTCTAAATTAGGATTGATATTAGCAGCTGCAGACATATATTTTATTTAATGAAATAAAATATTTATAAGTGATTATGGACAGACATTTATTTGAGAGTGAATTTATGTCACTAATGCAGAGACGGAATCATATATTGAATAATAAAATTAATAATAAGAAACATGTGGTACATCTAGAAATGTGATGAGAGTGTGGCAGTACATTAAAACTGCAGAACCATGGATGAGTTTAAAACAATGGGCTGGCATTTTGCTATAGGCCCAAAGGTAAGATGTCACATAAGCATAATCAGGTGCAAGGGTTTTGTGCCATGCTTACTCCCTGACTGTGTGACAGGTGTCAAGCCCTATGGGAACATTTATTATGTCCACTTGTGTAGGATGAGTGTGATTAAGTAAATCCTGTAGGATCTGGAATATCCAAGGCTCATAATGGGTTCTTGCATCTCTAAACTGTAACACAAATATAATTCACAGATTATTCTGCTAAGATTTAATATGTATTTATAACTCGGTCCTACATCATCAACATTTAATAAACAACGTATTTGGCTCTCAGAGAAATGCACTTAATGGATTTATTACTTAAACTTAAAGAGAAATTTAAAAGCAATAGGTAAGTTGAGTGGGTATTAAGAACTAATATGTAAGCCACTTGCTAAGTAGTACAACCCTGCATTTACAATAAATGAAGCACAAATACATGTCGATTTATATGAAAATAAAATAATTTATAGAAGTAAATATTAATTATATGATTTGCAGGACATGCATCCACTTTAGAGAATTATGAAGATTTCCTAGCTGACCAGCCAACATGATTATATAAAACAAATATATTAGTTGGTTGCTGTACAAGATGGCAACCGTTTTGATTAAGATTTATATTTAAATTTGGCGAGGTCCCATTGGAAATCTTGTAGGCATGCTATCATTAGATAATAAAAAAATGTAAAATTAGAAGTACATACCCAAGAAAAGACAGAGTTAGATAAGCTAGATTATTAAAGAAATTTTACATAATAGATTAATAATTTAATTAGTAATTATACAATTTATATAGAGAGTGAGCTATAGCTTGACTAATATTTAAAGTACTCTAGATGGCCTTGGGTACAGGTACCTGTTTTATAAGAAGCTTTCAGATTTCATGATCAGTAGCAGATTGTTCATGAAATCAAACAGTAGCAGTTCTTTACAGCACTCTGGTTATTTATTAATTCAATAGCAGCAGCAGCTTTCCGATTGTTTGGGCAGCAGATCCTCTTGGTTTATTGGTGAAGGGTACATGTGGAGGTTCAGGCATATGATCGACCATCTCTGGGGGGAGAATAGTCTGGGCACTTTCTACTTGAACATACTGTAGTGGGTAAATTTATTTAAGATTTGGATTCTCTCAACCGAGCAAGAGCACAGCCAAAGTCTAACTAAAAAGTTCTTAGAAATCCAAAATATCCTCTTTTCTTTATCTTATATTTTTCAATTTCATTCTATTTTATTTTTAGCTCCATTCATTTGCCCCAAGGAGAATCAATGCATTTTTATAAGTTTAATTAATTCAGAAAGCTGCATTTCTATTATTTAGGTTTTTTACCTTTTTACATTTTTATAATTAAAACTTTTAGGGAATTTTTCTTTTTAAGTAATCTATTATCTCTCACTGACCATTACTTGCAAAATTTCAAGTACAAAAGGGAATATACAATTATTTTTACTTTTATTTAAATTACAATCGAATTTCCAAAATTATTATTAAAATACGAAATTTAAGAAAAGCAATAAACTAACAAACATTTATAATTTAAAATAAATAAAGTTATATAAAATTATATAATTAAAAAAGAAAGTTAAATCATATCAATTATTTTTATTTATTGCTTTAAATTTGTTATCGAAATGTGTGTGCATTTATGGGGAAATTTACATATATTGATACATTTTTAATATTGCTACACACACAATTCGATACCAAAAAGTTTAAATTTGGGTAGGATAGGGTGGTGGGTGAGACACGATAGAAAAAGGTGAAACTTAAGATTTGAATGCGAATCTTACTGTTTCAATATATATATAATAAATAAAATGTCCATTAATTCAAAACAAAATTGTAATTATAATTGAAATAATAAATTTAATGGTTTACAAACAATTACAAACAATCTTTAAATCCGCAGAAGTACTTTTGGTTACTTTCTAACCTGCCTCAACTGCCATTAAATTCAAAAACAAAAGTGGAAGCAAACGTTATCAATTCAAATTCCACGAATCTCGTATTTTAATGTTAGCAGCTTGTCGATTTATTAAATGCATTTTATTCCTGTTTACAAAAATTGCCTCTTTAATTTTTCTTTTACTATGGTTTCTCTCTTCATGAAGAATTTTCACATTTTCAAAATCAAATTTAAATTTATATTTACATGTTTTTATTCTTGATCAAAGAAAACTGAAGGAGATATTAAATCACCATTATTTTTACTTTTTACATGCTTATATAACAATTCATGCCCCTTCAATCTCTTCTCAATGCTGCACCTAGATTCACCTATATATGATAGCATACAATCACAAAAAAAATAATGATGATTTAATATATCCTTCAGTTTTCTTTGATCATGAAAAAACATGTAAATATAAATTTAAATTTGATTTTGAAAATGTAAAAATTCTTCATGAGGAGAAAAACCATAGTAAAAGAAAAATTAAAGAGGCAATTTTTATAAACAGGAATAAAGTGCATTTAATAAATCGGCAAGCTTCTAACATTAAAATATGAAATTCGTGGAATTTGAATTGATGACGTTTGCTTCTGCTTTTGCAGGTTTAAAAAATTAACCGAAAGTACCTCTGCTGATTTAAGGATGTTTTGTAATAGTTTGTAAACCGTTAAATTTATTATTTCAATTATAATATATATATATATCATAGTAAAAATGATAAATATAATAATAATGTACCATTATATTTATTATTTTTATTATGCTTACAATTTAATTAATGGACATTATATATATATATATATATATATATATATATATAGGATGTCCATGAAAGTAATTAGTAATTATATATATATATATATATATATATATATATATATAATTTAATTACTTTCAGATAATCCTGCAACATGAAACGAATTGTATTCCTACTACTTTTGCTTGTTATTTTGGAAACAATGTTTGAAGCTACTGAAGGCAAAAAGGATGGTGACAAAGAAGATCATAAGAAAGACAAAAAAAATAAAAGTGGTAAAAAATCCTCTAGTGAAGACCATAAATCTGATGGAGAAAAGAGTGCTCAAGGATCATGAAAAAATTAAAAAAATTAATAATATAAAAGTTTAATCTCAAAATTATCTGTTTTATTTTTTATGTTCATTACTTTTCACCATAAGATCAAAAATTAATCAACATTTTACAACATATAAATAATTATATACATTCTTATTTGGGGACAGTGATACATTTAATTTAGTTATTTTTAAAGATAAATGCAAGAAATTTGTTTTGTTTATTCCAGGGACTTTTAAGTAAAGGTCAACATTTAGCAAAACAAAAACCATTAGATTCACTTCAATATTAAGTTTCCATGATTTTTCCATAACCCATTATTAATATTGTCAATTATGTTTTTAAATATAAGAATATTTTACAACTATCTACTGCCATAATGATATAATTACTTACCCAGATGTGCTTTTGCCAGTCACTAAAATTTAAAAGATGTGTTATGTAATAATTTAAAAATTTGGCTACGTTTAATGTTTTTCTATCTTAAAATGATCAGAAACACATTCATCAGGGAAATCATAAATTTTATAGGTCACAAATACATTTAAGATGTTCCTTTATATGTATAAACCCTAAGAAAACATAGTTTGTCAGTTAACTGGGGTTGCTAAATTAATATGTAGGTATATTAAGATGTAGGTATATTTAGGTCAAGGGCAAATATTGTAATAATATTCTTAACTGGTCAAGTGGGTAGTGATGTATTGTTTGTAAACAAGATTGATTATAATTAGATATGCCTTCAGTAAAAGTATGAACATGTAATAATTCTCTATGAGTGAGTGATTATGCTTATATATATTTGTATAATTCAAAATAAGTAATTAAAAGAGTAAATTGTAAAAATGTATCAATAACAGTGAAATAGTCGTTAATTCTCAAACTTTATAATTGACTTTCAATGTGAGATTTTATTGTTTTATCTTTTTTTTTATTTCAATAATTAAACAAGAAGTTTCTCTACCAAGTTAATACGTTAAGGTATATCAGAAATATTTAGAACACAGAAAATTATAAAACCTGTTTGAATGAAAACAAATTATATTTAACTTTATTTACGTTTTTATCCTTTCGTATCAGTATGATTGGCAAATGCTTAAACTTTTACACTAAATCATATTTAAATAAAATAAATTTTTTAGCAGTATATTTAATGTAATATGAGTGTGAGAAGTAGTAACTTCTCCTTAGAGCATGTTTTAACTTCTATCAATTTCTTATAAATGAATTTGTTTGTTGTGATTCTTATGATAAGTGTGTAACCATAATCTATTGACCTTCAGTCATCAATGTATATGAACATTTCCCTGATTAAAACTCGGGTTATTCAATTACCATGACATTTATTGGATAGAAACGTGTGATGTGCATATACAATTATATATCTGTGTGTTTCTATCTCTTGTAGAAGAATATAACACATATATACGTCAACTATAGCCTCTATCAGTGTAAAAAAATAAAATGTAAGCCGAACATAAAGTATATAATATTAATTAAAAAAAAAATTAAACAATCTATAACTGATATAAACATAATAAATATTATAGAAGAGGTTTTAACATCAATAGATTACACTTTATATTTTAAACATAATAATACATTTTGGAATATACATAAAGAAAGAGTTATGGTTTGTACATTTAATGTATTAGTGCCACCAAATTATAAAAAATAATATAATAAAAAAATAGTCAAGAAACAGTATATTATTTTAGGTATATTGATGATATTTTAATTATTAGTAATATATAGGGTATATGAGCACAGACTTTCACACGACCCACCACTCTTCACTCTATCTCATAACACTGAAACACTAGAACACATATATGTCGAAACGATAATCACTAATATACATATTTCATGCTAAACAAGAAATCATCAATGGTCCATATTATGCAATAAGTACTAAGATATATATATTAAGATAGCTAATCTTCATACTTTAACAAACAGGCTTCAATCCACTCCACACTCCAACTTTTCAACTATCCATCCAATTGAAAATAGAACACTTAAAGGCCACTCTGAGGCTGAGACCTAAAGTCAATTCAATCCGTCATATACAGGACACAATCCATTAACATATACAAGGGATGAGCAGACATCTCTACTATGTAATAATGGAAATACAGGTTTATTATATACCTGTATCAATATATGTAATATATAGGGTATATGAGCACAGACTTTTACATGATCCACCACTCTTCACTCATAACGCTGAGATGGGGTGAAGAGTGATGGGTCGTGTGAACGTCTGTGCTCGTATATCCTATATATTACATATATTGACACGTGTATATAATAAGCCTGTATTTCAGTTATTATTAGTAATAAAAGAGCTATGAATGTTATTTATAATGAATGTGATAACACTATATATATATATATATATATATATATATATATATATATATATATATATATATATATATATATATATATATATATATATATATATATAAAATTAAGAGCATGCTAATGAGCTCTAAACAAGCTTTTTTTTTATTATGATAAATGCTACTACAAGAGAAGTCATTTAAATCATCTTTATATTAGATTGTTCTCATCCCCAGATCGGTTTCGACCTATGGGTCTCTTCAGTGAGGAGTTGGGACACTAGATTCAAAAAACCAAATCAAGCTAAGCATTTATCTAAAAGCTACTTGTCAAGAAGAAAATGTGAAACTTTTAGACATCTGCATGTCTTTAAAGTAGCATTTATCATAATAAAAAAGGTTATTTAGAGCTCATTAGCATGCTCTTAATTTTACATATTGGTAAATGCAAGCTATATATAAGTCATGTGACATCTGACTTTTTATTATTACTATTAATATTTTGCTGTTGGGGCTTTGGCTAAATTACATGTCTAAGCCTATTAATATATGGAGTATCTGAATTAAGTTCAGGCCCATATAATTTTTTCAGTTGGAGAGCTGACTTTAAAGACATGCAGATGTCTAAAAGTTTCAGATCTTCTTTTTGACAATTGTCTTTTAGATAAATGCTTAGCTTGAGTTGGTTTTTGATTCTAGTGTCTCAACTCCTCACTGAAAAGACCCATAGGTCGAAACCGACCTGGCGATGGGGACAATCTAAGATAAAGATTACTTGAATGCCTTCTCTTGTAGTAGCATTTATCATAATAAAAAAAGCTTGTGTAGAGCTCATTAGCATGCTCTTAATTTTACATATTATAAATGCAAGCTATATATAAGTCATGGGACATCTGACTTTTTATTATTACTATATATATATATATATATATTCAAATCAGTGGTTGTAGCGCCTCTACAACCATATTTCTACCTTTTATCACCCAGTGGATGATTTGTGTGACGAAGTCGAAACATCGGAATATCACTATTTAAATTTTTTTAACATGGATGAACCCGTAAAATATGTCTTTCATATATATATACATATAATTTAAATTTATAAAAATAGAACTTGGAGATAAAATTAAATATTTAAACATAAAAATTCACATAGATAATGATAATAAATTTGTTTTAAAACATTTTATTAAAGAAGATATTTTAAGAAAAATTATTTTTATAGATTCACAACAAGAGCAGGTACATAAGATGGCAATTTTTGAAATTTTTAAATATGGAAATGATAAATATAAGAAAGATAAAAATGTAGCTAATTTACAAAAGAATCAATTTATTAATATATATAATGATTATGGATATAACTGTAAATTATTAAAAATATTCTTTTTAATCCTAAAAATTGTATGCCGGGTGTTATCATATTTATAATAAGTGATTGTGATGATTCAAATAAGAAATGGTTCAAACATCCATATTATTTTACAAGTTATAGTATATTAATAAAAAAACAAAAATTATATAGATAGGTATATAAATATGCCAATCATACAGGGAAAAAAGATAAAAGCCAAAGAACATAACAATACAAAAATAGAAGAACTGACAATTCTGCTTTATAGATTCATTACTTAACAAATGGACATAAAATAGATGCTTCACAGATATTAAATCTTTAATTTACATTAAACATTGAAAAAGGCAAATATAAAAAAATATATTACATTTAACATAACTTAAATAATTGTACAAAACAACAACAAATTTGGTTAAAAACTGGTCACTGAAAAATGAATGGGAAGTTATATAAAAGAATATTTACATATAAAGTTGTACAAAGTATAAGTTATATATTTTATGTGTTGTTGTGCTACATACAAAAATTCATAGAAGTTATAATGGATCTCTCTACGAATGTTTTATTCTATTTTACTGATCTTTTTATTGATATTTGTGTTATTTTATTCCATTACTGAACACTAGATGGTACTTTGTCTGCAGTAATTTGGTAATGTCAAACAATATTATTAACATTTGAAAAAAGACATGAAACCATTATGTATAATAACTATTAATACATATACTGTGATGTAAAATATACTAAAACATATGAACAATGCTAATAAAGCAACATTGTTTATAAATAGCAATATTTCCCTGTTGGTTTAATGAAAATGTAATGGACAATTAAGAAAAAAAATAGCTAAATATCTGCCTGATCTATATATGCCTGCTTATTTGAGCAAGCTAGAAAATAAAATGAACCATAAAATACTGGTCGTCAACAATAACCAATAATGGTAAATTAAAACTGACTAACAACATCATGGTTAAAATAGAAACAAACATTTAATGAATAGCTTGCAGATTTGAGTAATCATAAATATAATGGGGAAACACTGTGGTTGAGTCAGGCTAATTGGCCTGCAAGAGATTCATGGATTGAGGTGATCAGAAAGGTGTTATATAAATTAGGAACTAAGAAGTTTAATCCAATTATGTACTACATATTTGGGAAATATAAAATATACTAAATAAATGTTGTAGTTAAGCAATTAAAATGACTAAATAACAAATAAATGAATTGATCCATAAATTGGATTTATGATAGTTTGGACTTACATCTACAATGGACGCATGAATTTATAAGGTGAAATTGGGTCTATAATAAACATTTTTGTTTAGCAAAGATGATAAAATTCAATAAATAATATTTTACTTGCTAATGAGATATTGCATGGGATATACACTCAAATATTTTAATTGGAAATAAACTATGTAATAAAATCACTGTATAGTGATTTATGCAATAGGCAAATCAAAGTATTAAGATTAATAATAATAATAATAATAGTATTTATTGAAGTAAACATTAATTCATTGAGATGGCCTTCACCAAGGATATAGTTCTAAGTTTACCAACTGCAATCTAATAGAATATAATATTTATTTATAATATATTCCTGCCAGATTGTGATTAGCAGAAACAGTCTATGATTAAAATTATTTTGCAAAAAGTTATCAAGGGTTAATGCAAATTCTTTCTCACATAATAAGAAATGCAATTTACAGTTTATATATATATATATATATATATATATATATAAATATATATATCTATATATATACTGTATTATATATGTATGTATATATATATATATATATATATACATACATATATAATTCAAAGAAACAACACAATAATTAATACAATAATAAATCGTGCTTTCACACTTCCAACGTAAAGCTATAACAACAAATTGAAAACTAAATTAAATGGCTAAGTGCTTTCAAGAAGATTTACTTCTCATATTAATAGCCAGTTATGATCCTTTCTTTGAAATCATTATATAAATAAATCTGATATGCAAATTATATACAAATGAGTCACTAAGACCATCTTTTAGATATCGCAAAACATGCATCTTTACGATTAACGGCAAAAGAGTCCTCTGCTATAAAGTATGCTTCTTTTACTTTTCGCCTAATGTCATGTCGCTCAGTACAAACTAATTTTGCAGATGTGGGTTTGATCACATGTCCTGACAATTTTTGATGCTGAGCAAAAATTGAAGTGCATTCTGGATCCGTATGTGCCTTATTGTATTTATACCTATGTTGTGATAACCTAGTAGCTATGGTGGCTCTCGTTTCACCATAGTATGATGCCTTACATCCATTATGAGGGCATGCCACTCTGTACACAGCCTGTGGGGTCTGATCAGAAGCTAGGTATAAATACAATAAGGCACATACGGATCCAGAATGCACTTCAATTTTTGCTCAGCATCAAAAATTGTCGGGACATGTGTTCGAACCCACATCTGCAAAATTAGTTTGTACTGAGCGACATGACATTAGGCGAAAAGTAAAAGAAGCATACTTTATAGCAGAGGACTCTTTCACCATTAATCATAAAGTGTTTTGCGATATCTAAAAGATGGTCTTAGTGACTCATTTGCATATAATTTGCATATCAGATTTATTTATATAATGATTTCAAAGAAAGGATCATAACTGGCTATGAATATGAGAAGTACATCTTGAAAGCGCTTAGCCATTTAATTTAGTTTTCAATTTGTTGTTATAGCTTTACGTTGGAAGTGTGAAAGCACGATTTATTATTATATTGGACAAACGTAAAGTGTAAATATACAGGTTATTACTTAATAATTAATACAGTAAACATTTTTTTAAAAAATAACTATAATTTACTTTGGAATATAAATTTCAATATGGTGAATAAAATTTGGATTTTGCAAGAATGGAAAAGAGTGTCTATGAAGATAATACTTTTAAAAGGTAGATTACAGTTTTTTATATAATTGTAAACTGTGTTATATTTTCCCAAATTGTAATATTAAAATAAATAATGAATGTAATATGCCAAATTATAAAATACAAGAGATTAAAATGATTATTTTAAGGAATATAATTTATCAGAGCAAACATTTGTTATTTCATCAACGTAACTATTTAAAGTGTTTAATTATTTTATTAAAATTCATGATATTGATGAATGGTTTAATTTTAAATGTCGTTGTCAATATTATTTTAATAATTACTATAGAAAAATTTATAAAAAATTTGATCGAAAAATTACTTTTCTATACAATAAAAGTTTAAATTAGATTAAAAATAGTAACTAAGTTAATTTATCAAACTTGAATACAGATTTTCAACAATAGTATATTTTAAATTATGGTTCTAAATATGTTGGTGGTATGTGGACTGAAAGTAATTATGAGTTTAAGTTGCTGTCAAAGATTCTTTTAATATAATTAAATGTTATTCTGAATATCAAATGAATTAGTAAAAAAATAGACGTTAAGAAATTTAAAAACAACGTTAATTACAATTGGAATTTGCAAATATATAGATTAAAAAGTCTATTCATGCTAACAATCTTGTTTTTTTTAAAAAGAAGATAAAGCTTTGAGAATGTGTATTATGTCAAAGTTTGATTACTACGATAAAGTTTCAATTCAAATGGAAAAGCTTCTATTTAAAAAGGTTGAAAAAATAAATATTGAAAATTTGTCTTTAAAATTTATTGATATTTTAAAAAAAGCTAAAAGAAAATAAATGTATAGATGCTGCTACATGTAATCGTCTTTATCCTTCTGCTACAGTGTGTCCTAAGATATTTTCGAATATTAAATTACATAAACAAGGTAAACCTTTAATATTGATGATTGATTTTGGTAGATCCTTTTATTATGAATCTTGTAGATTTATAGAATCATAATTAAAAAAATGTCTGGGTTTTGGAAAAAAAATACTATTAATTCATTGTTTAATTTTGGAAAGAAAATTCATAATATTAATATTAGTGAAAGTGATAGTATTTGTATATTTGATATATGTGAGATGTACGGTTCAATAGATAGATTAAAATCTATAAAATGATATTAGTTGCTTTGACATTAAAAAGTGGACGTTCAAAGACTAAAATATATAAATGATGTATTATGTTATATATATATATATATATATAAATGATGTATTATGTTATATATATATGCCTTGTTTAATGAAGATTTTTATAAAATGTATAATGGCTGACCCATGGGTCTTCCAGTAGTTTCACAAATATGTAACTTTGTAATATCAAACTATGAGGATATAATTCTAATAATAATATATATTACCAGGGTATTAAAATATATTACAGATATGTTGATGATGTTTTTGTTTGTGGTAGTTTAGATGTTATAAATTTGTTATTTGGTGAATTAAATGGTTTAGAAGGTTTTAAATGGAGTAAATCTTTTAAAAAAAAAATTTCAATTCAATATTTAGATCTTAAAATTATTCATAATATTTTTTGATAATATACCTTTTTAAAATTTTTTTTTCATGTGTAGAAAGTATAAAATTAAATATTTGAACAACAGTAGGTAAACTCACTGGCCAGCCATTGCACATTTTATAAAAATCCTTCTTAAAAACTGCATAAATATTTTAATCAATAAAATTTAATGTTTCAGTTATACATTTTATTATTACAGCATTAACATTTTTAAAACTTAATGTGTTGGAAATAATTTCAGTAAATGTCAATCAATTAATTGATCCATACATTTCACTAACACCTAGAGTACATATAATGTCATTAACATCAATCTTAACATTACAGATTTCATTAACAAAATCAAATGAAGAACATGTTGTATACTTAAACAATCCAAAACAAAGCAAAACTCTCCATATAGTAGTACCATCTTGTGCTAACAAGAGCAATCAATGGATGACAGAAGGCTTGTGCATAAAATCCCTATCTAGTGCCTACTCATCCAATATCCCCAGACTAGTTTCTGGCTTGTGGCCTTCATCAGTGAGGAGCCTTGGATCTGAGAGCACTGCACTTAGATCTTAGGATCTAATGCAACCCTCCAGCACCCACCTTTTAACTCTATTTAACTACAAAACTATGAGAATGAAATTGAAAACACTATTAATATTTTTAATCCAAGCTCAATAGCTTATATAGTCATATGGGTCTGAACTCAATTCAGTACCCATACATTTTGGTGTCTTTGGCTCTTTAACAACCATAGCCACCACTATCCTATTAGGCAGGATTGGTGTTAAACCACTAAACATCACATGATCACTATCTCATACTAGCACAATAATTGTTATTAAACAATCGAAAACAAAGCAAAACTCTCCATATAGTAGTGCCATATTGTGCTAACAAGAGCAATCAATGGATGCCAGAAGGCTTGTGCATAAAATCCCTATCTAGTGCCTACTCATCCAATATCCCCAGACTAGTTTCTGGCTTGAGTTCAGACCCATATGACTATATAAGCTATTGAGCTTGGATTGAAAATATTAATAGTGTTTTCAATTTCATTCTCATAGTTTTGTAGTTAAATAGAGTTAAAAGGTGGGTGCTGGAGGGTTGCATTAGATCCTAAGATCTAAGTGCAGTGCTCTCAGATCCAAGGCTTCTCACTGATGAAGGCCACAAGCCAGAAACTAGTCTGGGGATATTGGATGAGTAGGCACTAGATAGGGATTTTATGCACAAGCCTTCTGGCATCCATTGATTGCTCTTATTAGCACAAGATGGCACTACTATATGGAGAGTTTTGCTTTGTTTTGGATTGTTTAATAACAATTATTGTGCTAGTATGAGATAGTGATCATGTGATGTTGTATACTTACCAAAACCAATAATTTATTTTAGCATTTTCTCAATTAAACATAACATTTCATAATAAAATCCCCCCCCCAAATAGCAATAAAAAAGTAACAATAAAAGGAAAATAAAGGAAGCTATGCTAATATATAAATACAAACATGACTTAATAATTAACAGGCAGGCAGAAAATGTTAAGGTCACAGAAATGTGGGAAGGGTAGCCTTTCAAAGTGTTAGTTGCCAAAGATTACTAGGATAATCGAAAGTGCTCCTAAGTGGATAAAAATTTTAATTATCTAATTACTGTATTTATAAATATTTAATTATATAATTATGTATATTGCTATGATAAAATACAGACATTGGATTATATATATATATATAACTCACAAAATAAGCTCTTAACAAACTTTAAGAATATCCCCAACCCCAGACAGTTTTCTGCTATTGGCGTCATCAGTGAGGTGCAAGGATACTCAAGCATTAGATTAAAAATACCAGGACAAGCCCAGCACTTTATCTAATGTATAACTATTATGTAGAAAATCTGAAATTTTCAGACATCCACATGTCATCCAATGCAGTTGTCTAACTTAAATAGCTGTATGGGACTGAACTAAGTTCAGATACACCATATATTAATTTTTTTTGTAATTTTATTTTTGGCTATTAAGGCTTTGGAAATTTTATATTGCTAAAGCTAATGATAAATGGTGTATTTGAACTTAGTTCAGTCCCATCTGGCTATTTAAGTTAGATAGCTGGATTGGAAGACATGTGAATGTCTGAAAATTTTAGATTTTTTACTTAATAGTTATACATTAGATAAAGATCGAGGCTTGTCCTGGTATTTTTAATCTAATGCTTGAATATCCTAGCACCTCACTGACGATGCCAGTAGCAGAAACCGGTCTGGGGTTGGGGATATTCTCAAAGATTGTTAAGAACTTATTTTGTAAGCTTTATATATAACATTTGTAAATACAAGCTTATTAAATTAGGTAGTGTGACATCTGACTTGATTTAGTGTGCCATCTGTCTTGATTTATATATATATATATATATATATATATATATATATATATATATATATTGTACCGGTCAAAAATGTATGTTTGTCCAACAAGACCTAGAACAAGGGTAAAGTACCTTGAACCCAACCATGTGCAAGATACACAGGTCAGATAGATCATGGATTTTACCCTATTTACCCATCATTCCACATCTAACATATGATTAATAACATTTCCCAAAGATCATATTGTGCATTCTTAGTTTTACCAGCCTGGAACCAAACCTCAGAACATAAGATTAAGGATCAAAGTTCACTGAGAGCTTGAGTGACCTCTTCTTGTTTAACTTAATTTATAAGTAACACAAAAAATGAAAATAATAAAATGATTTGAACACTGGGAGTTTTTATAGATAGATAGATATTTTAGTCTATTAAAATATTAAGTTACAATTACTCAAGCTCATGGCACAGTGGTGTATATTTATTTATTATCGAGATATACACATTTTAAACTAGATTGCATCACAACATGACTACATATACATAAACAGTGATCATTTTCATAGCCTGTTATATTATTTTAAAAAAATAAATGACAACAAAATTTTCAAATTAAAGTTTCAGTTTACATTTATTACACAAGGGATTTCTTTTCAATCAGCTTATTTAATATTTACAGACTGATTGTAAAAAAAAATAACATTTTTTTTCTTATTTAAATCATCCCAGAAAATAAAAAAAATGTCAAAAGATTAAACAAAACAGCATGACATTTTTACATGGTTTAACATGACAAAAATAAAATATGCTATTTTACGTTTTATGAAGCTGGACTTTTCTCAAAATAATATCTTTATTTTTATTTAATATGGACCTTGCTGGAACAATGTCAAATTATTTATAACAACATTACAATATTTGTAACTGTAAGATGTTAAGGGGTGATCAATTATCATGCACACAAACCCCAGCATGAATATTTGGTATGTGATCATGTATATAATAAAATTCATGATTTAGTTACTAACAATGTTTAACTAATCATGGACGAAAAGAGAGAATTAGTTACTCAGCTGAATATTCTCAACATTGGTAGAACTATTTTTTTATGACTTACATAATAAATAGGCATTAAAATAATGAACAAATTTGAGGTAATAAAAAGAATGCATAGGAAATTGAATATAGGTTTATACAAGTCGATTTACAAGACACTCTCATACCCCCATTGCCACAACAAGAGCTATTATGTCTGTGATATTGCAGAATGATACCAAATGAAGAGATAGGTTTTATTGATGTCCCATGGTCAGTGTTTGCATATCATGCAGACTATCTTTGACTATCTTTCTTATTTCCAGCACAACAGTATATGCTACTGAAAAAAGTTTATACAAAGTAAAATGATCTTTTATAGATCCACTCCAACACGCTTGACATTCATTATTAACCTGATTTACTTATTTATCACAAAATATATGGATAATTATAAGTAGGGAGCTGTAAATAATCTAATATGGGATAAAGATCAACCTATGCAACCGATTTCTTCATGAGAAAATATTTAAGTAAAATACATAATAAATTATATCCTAAATAAATTACTCCCCTTTTCGCATTTAATTCTAACAAAAAAATATTGTGTGATATTAACTAATACTATCCAGCAGTGCTGTTTCAAGGTCAATTATAACATATATTTTATCTCTATTCCATTTAAAAAATATATTTATAAAAAAAATGTCATACTTAAAACGATTAGCAAACACTAAATAAAGTTACTAATGTAAACACATTTTATTAAAGATATTTCACACAACATCACAAGCAGTCAGAGAAAGCAACTTATTTTGCTTTCTACTTAATTACTCTTCTAAATCACCCCCCTTCTTAGGATACTTTGTTATTATACAAATTACCATCTTTAAAATCCCTCTAGTGAAGTTGGTTCAATAAAATCATAGAAATTATACTATAAAATTATTACAAAAAACAATTAAATAGCATATTAAAATAGCAATGACTATATATATATATGTGTGTGTGTGCGTGTGTAATATACAAATCAATATATATATCGTAATACAGTATACTATATAAATACATTCTTGTAGTACGATTTATACATTCTTGTAGTTTTTATCAACTATATAACGTTGAATATAATCAACGTTATATAGTTGATAAAGACGACAAAGTGTATAATGCAAAGTACTTCTAAAAGAATATACTCATATAAATTGTACTGTATTTTGATATATATATATATTGATTTGTATATTTTACAGGAATTGTGAAACGATTACAGATATCAAACCTTATTTATTATATATATATATATATATATATAGCTATGACTATATATATATATATATATATATATATATATATATATATATATATATATATATATATTAAAATAGCAATGCTATATATATATATTGTAACCCTCTGTCTTCTCCACTTGTTTACTTTATTAGATTTATAAATGCCCATAGGTGCCGAATTCTATACAAGATAGAATAAAATTTGTAATTGTAAATTGCTTTTAAACTTATTTAAAAGATCCTTATATTGTAATTATTCTATGGTATTCTTAGCTCAGTTGAGGTTTTAGGATATGGTCTTCATATAGGATGCAAATAAGAGTAATAAAATATTGGTGGATACAATAATTCTGGTAACACTACACTTAATCATATGTTACACATTTATTTAATTATGAAATTATTGCAACATTATCAATTACTTTATTTAATATAAGATAGATAATGATAACAGGATCGGGTATCTTTTTATCCACATCACCACCTATTCTGCCAAAAGTAGAATATGTTATTGAATGGCACTGTAATATGGTGATTTATCATCTCCAGACAAATTAAATAAAATCTGACTTATACTGGCAAATCTATATACTCTAGGACTATGTTATATTAAGCATATGTGTATGTGTAGAAATGGAGAATCGAATCGTAATATAATCAAACAATTCATTTGGGCTTTTTAATTCAATAAAACATTTGTTTAAAAAAAAGACATATTAAATATAATAATAATAATAAAAATATTATTTTATGCACTTAAGCTAACCAATCACACTTGCTCTTATAGTAAAATCCAAAATTGATCTAATATTTAATATATATGAACTATACATCCTTGAATGTGTGTGCTTTTATAATATCATAAATATAATGTATTTTTAAGACATACTTTTTAATAGCTTATTTATAAAACTTATGATCCCATAAATCAATCATCTTTTATAAATATTATATAAAAATTTATACAACACTTATCTGTTATAATCAGTGTATATCATCTCTAACACTCACTATACAAAAATAAAGAAAGGCAGGATAAAACAACAGCCAAACACTTACACCTATATAATGATAGTTAAATAATATCTCCAAACTCAATGTAAATAATCTAATTGTCCCTTGAACATTTCTACCTTCCAACTTATAACAGACAAGGTTTTAAATTTATTTTTTAAATAAACTTCATTAACGGTCACAGCATAATAAATACATTTTTAAAATAATAATTTATAGCATCACGCACACATCTGAATATCTATAATCACCTATAATATAATTTCTAGATCATACAAAATAATAAATTATCATATTATAATGATATGAAGTTACATTGTTTTGCTTTTTTAAAAGAAAACAAAAAAATTGATTATACATTTATTATAAGTAATAAATTTAAAAATACTTATCGATATCTTATCATTACATGTTGGGTTTTTTAAACAAAAACGGTTGAAAGAAACATACATATTAGTTTCAAAGACAACAGTAAATTATAATACAAAAATCATCCAATAGTTAAAGCATATTTGTTAAGAAATTATAATAGTTTTTTTTAGAAAGTATCCTAGAATTCTAAGTTATAGGCGTGATAAATGACCATTTTGCATGCATTGGAATTATTTTATTATATGTGCAAATAGTAAAAGTTATACAGTATAAAATTATCCTCTGATATAAGATTAATAGATAAACTTCTTCATCTTAAATTTTATTTTGTAGAATATTGATAGAAAATTTTAAAATTGAAAATCAAGCATTTAATTATAGCGCTACTGGGAAAAATTAGCTAGCTTTATTTACACAATTTTGTCATTTTAATTATTATTTAGCTTTGGCAATACTTTTAAAATAAATCATAATTACTTAGCTTACATATCATCCAGGTGTTTTAAAGATAGTGAATATGGACCATCGTTTGGCAGAAATTTGAGCTAAGCCTCTGGGGTTTATCTCTTCATGGTATTATTACTCAGTTGTAGTATAATAGAAGATCCTCCACAGCTATATTATTAGAATCCTCACAATGTTTACTAATCTGTTTTAATACTTTTAGAAAGTTATTGATTCTTTTAATTTTATTTTTTTTACATCTTCTTCTTGAATTTTTTTTACTTTCCTTCAGAGTTTTTTTTCTTTTTTTTTTCCACTCACGCTCTGTGTTTCTTATTATTACAATCAACTTTGAAGTGTGCCAGAATTTTACTTATAAAATTTTACACAATACAATATTTGAACGAATAAATATAATAAATAAATAAAATATTAATATTAATTTACAACTGTTATTCACTAATATACAAATAATCTCTTATCATTTTAAATTTAAGATTATGAACAATACATAATTAGTAAAATATAGATAAAAAAATTCTAATTAATAATATATCTATGTATCTGCGTACTATGACATGTAAATTTTTTGATTACATACAAACATCTCTAATATTGTTCAACCTCCTTCCCTACCACCAAACATATATAATCCAAAACTTTACCAATCAGTACACCCACTTAAAGTTTTAATTTTTTTAAATCCTAATTTTAACTAGTAAATTACATCTAAATTCATTTTTCTCAGATAATTAACTTTAGCCATTATTATCACAAATGTGAACTTCCCACATTACTTCCTGGTGCCAAC
>JAQFVV010001930.1:0-41138 GCA_028023455.1 Epiperipatus broadwayi | reverse complement strand
CGCGAACGAATCTGCTCGTGTGTTATATAAGTTCATGTTTAATTCAACTATCAATTGTTCCACTGACATTAAGATTTAATAATAAAATAAAAAAAATATATAAGTATTTATTCTTAACTTCAAATCTGGCATTTTACTCAAAAGCTTAAGGTATATATTATTTAACACTTAAATGTATATATAAATAGTACATATATGTTACATAATAAAATAGTCAAATAATTATTTATATTTATAAATAATTTCACAAGAGATAAAACACGCTAGACTAATAATAACAACTGTAAGTTACTATTATAATATATATATAAGGCATTTCGTCTTTTATAATTTATTTGTAAGTTAACATTTAAATTTTTAATTGCGTTTTTTTTCTTCTCTTTTTTTAAAGTAGCAAGCATTAACTTTGATATCAGTTTGATGTTTGTAAAACTATTATAATTAATATATGTTTATCATCGTTTTAAAACTTTTAATATTAAATTTTAACAAAATACTGTAGCTTATTCAGGGCATTCATGGAGAGTTTCTAGTTGCTCTTTTTATGTTAAATAATTCATTCATCAGTAACGTGAGTTTCCACAAAAGAAACATGACATTTTTCATATCCCATTTAGGTTTGAAAAGATAGTTGCAATAATAATGCATCCATTAGCTACTTTCTAATGCACTAGAAGCGAATCCAAAACATACTGCTCTCTCAATATTTAATTATAATTCCCACAGATTGGTCTCTTGTTGCTCAAAAGATTTCATTATATTTCACATTTATGCAGTTATTTTATCATTTTGCGAAGTTAACCTAAATAGGTTTGATCTTGAAAGATATTTTTACTTTGAAATAAATAAATAAGCTATTTCTTTTAATTCTCCCTAATGATTACAATGCCCCCCCCCCCCCCGAAAAACATGATATTTTGAATCAGTTTATATATCTCTGTGAAAATGATTATCCTTATGTGCATACAATATTTCTTATTATGAATATAAAATTTTAAATCTATAGTATTTTAATAGTATTATTTACGTCATCTAGATTTTGCTGATGATGTAATTGTTATTGCAAATTATAATTTAGAACTACAGGAAATATTGCAAAAGTTGTCAGATAAAAGTAGGATTAAAGGTTAATGTTAAAAAAAACTAGGATTAAAGGTTAATGTTAAAAAAAACTAAAGTAATGTTCAAAAGAAGAAAATAAAGATTGATAATGCTGAAATAGAAGAAGTTAACAACTACAAATACTTTGGTCAGATTATTACTGCAGATGGCAACATAATCAATGAAACTAATAATAGAATTAAATTTGGTTGGAGTGTTTTGGTAGAAAAATATGCCTATATATTTGAAAAGTAATGTTTTTAATAAATGTGTTTTACCAATTCTTATTTATGAATCTGAGACTTTGACCTTAGTAGAAAAGTAATAGATAGATTTCAGACCATTCAACAAAGTATGGAGAAATGCATATAAGAAATAACAAGAAGAGATCAGAAATGAAATGCATGAGTGAGAGAACAAACGTGTTACTAACATCACTGAAAGAATTAAGAAACTAGAGTGGGGTGGACATATTGCTAAAAGACATGATAATGGATGGACAGTTATAATTTTAAATGGGATTCCAAGAGATTGCAAACAATTTAAAAAAAGACCACATGTGAAATGGATGGATAAAATAAGAAAATGTGCTGGAATGGCATGGAGAAGAGAGGCTTGTGATTGGAGAATATGAATTGAACTTGAAGAGATCTTCATCCTGCCATGGATTGATAATGGTTGAAAATGGTAATGATGATATTCCACTCTTTCTCAAAGTATTAAAAGTTAACAGAAACCATTTCTATTATATATTTGAGTGATGTAGTAAAAATTATCAGTCAACATGGACATGGATATTCAAGTGATTGATACTTATATCTTCCATGATGAATGATGGTTGCTGGGAAATGCATGCATAGTAAGAGTAGAGAGACTGACTTTCTTCTTTGGGTATTGTGGTTGTGATACAGTAGCCTGTTTATTTAACCTATGGATTTTTTTGTCACAACTTAGCTAGTAACCAAATATCATAAAGAAATGTCCAGAAATTCCAGTCATAAAATAGATCCACATATGGCTTTATAAAGGTTTTGAATTCTGAGACTGTAGCCAGAGATTTAGTAGTTATTAACTATGTAGTTTATAATTTATGTTCTCTCATGATTACATGGATTGGAGGCTGATAAATTCCATTTGCAAAACAGATGAGTATACTGACTATTGGCTTTCCTGAATTTATTGATGAAAAATCCACTCATGTTTGGGAAGTTTAAATTACACCAGCCAATAAATTCACATATAACAAATTTTTACCAATATTGACGTCATATTAAAATGACTAGCTCCCTTCAGCTATTCGGTCTATCTCATATAACTGTTATACATGACCACACACATGAAAAAGATAAATGAATTCCAATATGCATATTTCATGCTGAACCACCACTCATCAGTTGATCCAGATTAACATCTACCACACATATACATAATCAGTGTTCGGTTTATATTAAGACAGCAAATCTTTAATGAACAGGCTTTAATATACGTCATCACCCAAGTCTTCCGCCTTCCACATATATATATATTTGTGTGTATATGTGTTTGAGAGAGAGAGAGATGATGATGATCTGGACCAACTGATGTGTTGGTGCAGCACAAAATACTTATATTGGAGATCATTTATCTTTTTCACATATGTGTTGTCAATGTGTATCGGTTATATGAGATAGAGTAGATAGCTGAAGGGAGTTTGAAAGTCTAGGTTCAAATTCCCTATAATTACACCTAAACTCCAGGGATATAAAGCAAACCTGTAATTAAATATTAAAGCTGTGAGTTAAAAAATGAAACCATTTTTTTATACATGTAGGTAGTTGGTGATTTTTTTATTATTATTTAATTCACCTGTTGGTATCTTAATAATGTTTTCATATTTTAAAAATGTATTGTTAGTTAATTTGATTTTGGAATTTAAATCGTCATTAATTGCCTTGCATTGGTGGTCGAGAGGTCAGCGCGACTGCCTTGCACTTGCAGGCAGTTGCCCGGGTTGCGGGTTCGCGTCCCGGCCGATGCTATGACATTTAAAAAAAAAATCGTCATTAATTATTTTCATTTGTTGATTTAACTGAAAATTTGACTTCTTATAATAAATATCCTTTGCAAATTTTGTGGGTTTTTTTTATCCACACAGTAAAATAAAAACCGAGTCGTATTACTGGGTTTTTTTTTTTTTTTTTTTGGAGATATAAGGTTCTTATGTTGTATAGTGCATCTTCGTGTTGGCTATTTTTGTTGGACGAGCTTTTATTTGGTTTTTCTATTATTACTATTTTTAGTCATCTTTTCTGAAGCTAGTTTAAAATAAAAATACCAAACCTCATGCAGTAAAACGATAAAAACAAATCAATTTTAGAAAGTCTTATAGGAAATTAAACTTAATTTTACTGATAAATGGAATTGTTTAATCACAAAGCCTATAAAGGTTAGAATAAAATTTAACAAGGCTTAGAATAAAATTCAAATTATTTAATAAATATGGTCAAGAATTTATTGCTAAAATAAAATTTGAAGTACATATGGCAAGTAGCCAATATTAGATTGAAAAATATGTAAAACCAAAATGTCATAATATAAATATCACTTCTAGATATTGATATGATTTATCTTTTCTATTTATATTTTTAAATTAGAATAATGTCACAACAATTAAAAAATTTTAAGCTTCTTGATCTCCAATATGTATTTCCTGCTGAACCAGCACTCATCTGCCGGTCCCGATCATCTCCTACACATCTATATAATTACTGCTCAGTTTATATTAAGATAGAAAATCTTCAAACCCTAATGGATATAGTCCTATCCTCCTCCCTCCATCTCTTCAACTATCCACACCATTGAAAATCTATCAATGGAATGCTCAAACCCTTGTTGATGCCAATATTGTTGTTATGCCCATATTGGCCTTAAGTCACTCTGACCCATCATATATAGGACCTTAATACGTCCATTTAAATGCACGGATGGATGGCCAGAATTCAGGATGAACATTGATTACATATATGTGTGGAAGATGATGATCTGGACTGAAAGATGAGTGCTGATTCAGTATGAAATAGATATATTGGAGATTATCTTATTCACATGTGTGTGGTCGTATGAATTGGTTGTATATGATGAAGTGAATAGCTGAAAGAAGTTTAAAAGTCTGTATTCAAATCCCCTTTAATTACATCTTAATATTCAGTATTTACAATATACTAGTACTGATTTATTAAAAAAAAATTTAACCAGTATTCCGATTAGCTGTTCCTGGTAAATGCAGTGAAATGTTAAATTTATCGCTTAGGAGAAAATAAGAGTTTTTTTACTGCCTTGATAAGAACTCTAGGAGTTGAAAGCCTTGGCAATAATTATTTTATTCATATTAATGATTCTCTGTTTTAGCAATTGACGAATTGTTATATTGTATTTTATAAGTTGCATTAACAGAAGTATTATATTGATTTATTATTTAAAATTTTTTTTTTACTTACTAATTGGTTTTTACATTATTCCAAACCATCTTTTCCAATTTTTTTTTTTTTACTTTTCTGCTGTTACTTAAATACATTTGGTGTTAGTGTTCAATTTGTTTAACCTTTTGCTTTTTAATTGCGTTTTATCTATTACAGGTTTTTTTCAAAACATATTCTATCTACCTATGTAGTGTAATGGTTATTGCATTAGTCTATTATATCTAGTAAATGGGGTTTAATTCCATAAAGAAGCTTGAAGAATATTTTTAGCTTGCTGATGATTTGTTCAATTATGCTTAGCAGTTGCCAATCCAGCTATCTATTTAATGAAATGATTTCTAGTTGATATAATGTCATAGGTAATTGAAGTCTGACATGTGAGAATTAAACTATTGACTCTAATGAAGCAATAAACCTCATCTTCATTGCAACACAGATGTCATACATACATAAAAATTGAGGTCATATATTTCTTTTATTTTTCATTTTTCTAAATAAAACATATGTTTTAACCCTTATTATTTTATAAGTTTGTAAACTGTTACTCCAAAATACTTTGCACACAACTGTATATTGCACACTTTTTAATATATATATCCTTTAAAACATATGCACTTTAAGTAAACTATTACTACACCCTGCTTTAATTTCTAATAGATTCATTGTGTAGGGATGAGGCATTCACCCGTTATATCTAGAACCTGACTTTAAACTCAGTCTTCAGCTTTCATAAAGGATCATCATTTTTAGGTATTTATAATTAATTTAGATATGTATCCACTAATATCATCAATAAAACAATCTTTATTAATTACACAAATTTACACCAGGTAACAGAACTGGATTATGAGAAATAGATTTACTGTTTAAAGTCTTAAAGTCAGTCTGTAAACAGAGATAACAACAATATTTGTTGATATTATAACAATTTTGGTCAATGAATGCAGGTGTCTACATTTATTAAAGCTTGAAAACATTATTAATGAAATGGTATTAGATCTCTATGTAATTATGACTGCAACGTGCTTCAAAACATTAGGGTATTTTTTTTTTTAATTTTAGCAGCTTCTTTGAGAATAGAAAAGATGAAAGTACTGGATAAAAGATATAGTAGATTCAAAAAGTTAAGAAATTGTAAATCCTGTTCCAAACTATCAATGATAACAGCCACAAGCTAAAAACTACTCTGCTGATACGGATAGAAGAGCACTGAATATGGATTTAATTAGCACTACTATTTAACAATTATTAGTTACTCAAAATTCCACAATGTGGCAGAACTGGAATAGGAATAATGAATCTTTTACTCAATTATCCAATATTGGTCAATAAAGAAAACAAATATTTTTAATTAGAAAGCAGAACAAAGATGAAAAATGCTTAATGCCTCACCTGACATATTACAAGACAGATAAAAAGCATCTCCTCTACATAACTGGATGATTGCGCATTTTCTTTATTACGTGACTTGCTTCTTGTTTTGATTTTTTTCAATGACAATTTGGAATTCAAAATTGGAATAAATGCATCTATCAAACTAGCAATTATGTTTAATACTATTTTATTATTCGTGATAAAAATCCTAAAATTTAGATTCCCTAAAATTTTGGATCCAAGACAACTTGCTTGAATAGTTCTATGGATTGCATATTTTAATTAACCTGAGTTAGCTAACTGTTAGAATCCTTTCTTATTTCCAAATATGTTATTTTCAATACTCCATTTTATTTTTTATGTTAATCCAATCTATTTTGATTAACATCAAAAGCTTGAATTTGTTAGTAATAATATATTTGTATTCAAGTTGACAATAGATGGTACTAGAATAGAGAGGATATACTTTAAAAAAACATTATAGTAGCTAAAGAATTGAGTGATATCTTAGAAATAAGATTCATGGCTAGGCAAAATAGTACAAAAGGTTATTAGAATATATAGTTCCTGATACAGGGTCATACCTATATTAACTATTCAAGTAATTAAATTTGGGTTCAAAATCTTACAATATTTTTAATTCCAGATTTTTTATCTTGATAGTCTGGGGATATTGGATGAGTAGGCACTAGATAGGGATTTTATGCACAAGCCTTCTGGCATCCATTGATTACAATGGTTGGCACTGAGTGACACTACTGTATGGAGAGTTTTTCCTGTTTTACTTTGGGTTTTTCCATACCTACACAGATCAGAGACTGTTAAAATTATATTTTGCAATGATAATGGGTGATCCTGAATTTATTGATGAGATTTATATTAAAGACATAAAATTTGGAAAGTATTTTAGAACAAAAGAAATGATACTCAAGAAGATGATTTCAATATGGATGTTCATGGTAAATTAGTCAGGTGTAAAAAAGAAATATAGCTGGTGTTTTCATTAAACTAGAAATTACCTACTATTGTAGGTAATTTTTACTACACTAGTCTCACTCAAGGTAGTCACTGGTTTCTATCTGCTTTTAACATCTAAGGAAAGGTGCAACTATAAACATATGACTAAACTTGTGTGAAAAAGTATATGATCCCAAGATGCACATTATGTACTTAACCAGTATTCATCAATTTCTCCAGCCCACAAATTCTTAAACATATCATTGTTCAATATATATATAATTACTAACATTTATTTGTAATTATAGGGGATTTGAACCCAAACTTTCAACTCCCTTCGATTATCCATTCCATCTCATATAACCGATACACAGGACCACACATGTGTGATAAAGATAAATGTTCTCCAATATAAGTATTTCACCATGAACCAGCACTCATCAGTTTGTCCAGATCATCATCTCCCACACACACATGTATAATTAGTGCTCAGTTTATATTAAGATAGCAAATCATTAATGGAAAGGCTTCAATGTATTCCACCCTCCAACTTGTTAGCTACACATGCCATTGAAAATCTGATAATGGAGCATCCAAATCCTTTGTTGATGCCAATTCTATTGCCATATCCAATGTGTGATCATGTGTATTGGTTGTATGAGATAGAGCGGATGGCTGAAGAGAGTTTGAAAGTCTGTGTTCGAAACCTCTATAATTACTTTTAAACCCTAAGTATATAAATGATAATTGTATTCAAATATTGAAGTTTATTTGATAAGTGCCAAAATTACTACTTCAAAACTTTGACACAAACCATTTAACGGAAGCATATTAATAGATTGTCTAATTATGCACAAATAGGCAAGTTGTTATTTCTATTGACATTTAGTTGATTATATAAAAAGACTCAATAATAGAATGATTTATTTCTAAAACATTTGCTTTAAGATTACGGAAAGATAATAAATAGTAAATCGTGGCGCCTTAAAACTGATTTTTTTTTTTTTAGTTTAATGCAAGTTAACTATAATATATATATATATATATTGTAGTCAAGTTAAAATATCTATTCAAAATAAGGTATAATGGCTTCAAGGCATAATTTGGCAAGAAAGAATATTGAAGCAAAATATTTTAAGTACGACAATCTACCTTTGGAAAAAATGCACTTTAAAAAAAAAAGAAATCATTTACAAATATTATCAGATATATATATATAAGAATTTTATATATGTATTAATAAATTACATTTTTTAAAAATTCAATCAAATATTTCGGTTCTGTCTCTCTCTCTCTCTCTCTCTCTTTCCCTTTGATTTATTTTATTTACTGTTCAATTTAAAATCTAGTTTAAAGGTTGAATGATTCAGAGAAGAGAAAAGTTTTTTTTTCTTTTTAAATTCCTCAGAGAAATTTTGTTTAAATTATTAAATCTAAATAAAAATGCAGATTTTTTGGACACAGATGCGGATGATGTGTTTTGAACATTTGAGCCTGTCATTTATACACGCACTCACACTTTTGTAAAGATATATGCATATGTTGCAGAAAAAAGTTTACTGCTAAGTGAAAAAGGACGCTATGAGTTCTCTTTGGGGCCTTAAAAGAACTGAACAGCATAATTTTTAAGGTTCACACCCTATGTTCTTGTAATAGTAGCTGTTATTACGTTGCGAATCGTTATATGGTAAATGAACATGGATGACCTCTTCACTGACAGGGAATCTGCCAACATAATGAGTTCACTGACTTTTTCCCTCTGAGTTTAACATCAAGAAACATCATCGTCTTCCTTCTCATTTGATTGAAATATCAGTTCAGTTTTAACTAATAACGATGAACAAGATGAATGGAAATAAGCAGTAGTAATATTAATATTTATGAAAGGTAATTAATACATTGTATAGGCTTAAACCTGCATTTATATATGTAATATATGCGGGATTCGAACTCAGACTTTCACACGACCCACTACTCTCAGTGCAATCTCATATTGCTGACATGGGTAGGATGACAACCTTGGTACTAACAAGGGCTTTGAACTTTTCATCATCAGATTTCCAATGAAATGGAAGGCTGAAGAGTTGTGAGTTGGAATAGTTTGAAGCCTGTCCATTAAAGTATGAAGATTGGCTATTTCAATATAAAGCTGAGCACTGATTATATATATATGTGTGAGGATAGTAATCTGGACCAACTGATGATTGCTGGTTTAGCATGAAATAGATATATTGGTGATTATTTATCTTTCCAACATGTGTGATCAAGTGGGTCAGCAATATGAGATGGCACTGAGAGTAGTGGGTCATGTGAAAGTCTGAGTTTGAAAGGTAATTAAAAAAATATTAAAAAATTACAGGCCTATCAGACTCCTATTAATTTCAATATTATCAAGATAATTGCAACTCGATTACAATGAAGTTTGGTTTTAATCAATCAAAGGAATAGCACAGTGAGTTACCTTCACTTACTGAGAGAAGTTATTGAAAAAAATCAATAAATATGGTTTTTCATTATAATTTGAATTTGTACATTAGAAAAAGGCATTTGATTTTCTAAGCATTTTCATGGTCTCTAAAGTTTTGGATTATCAAGATATAGACTTAGGATATAATCATATTCTAAAGAATATTTATCAAAATGCTTCAGTAATGATTTATTATATGGGATACTATAGAGAAGGCTTTAAGATAGACTGACTCTATATCTTTAAAACTTATTACATCAACTTTACAAGACATATTTTGTGGATTAAAATGGTAAGCTAGAGAGTAAGTATACATAGAGATTATTTAAATCACATTTATGCAGACAATGTGGCTGTTTTTTGCAAATAATGATTCCAAGTTTCAGTAAAAGTTGCAAAGGCAATCAGATGAAAATAAGACTAAAAATAAATGTTGAAAAGTCTAAAATAACCAATGGATTATCTGTGAAGAAGAAAATAAAGAATTATAGTCATGAATTAGATGAAGTTATCAATTACATATACAAAAACTCGGTGTTTTCCTGAAGGTTTGTGATGATAGTATTTTAGTTGTATTTATTGAATGTCTTTGGAAATACTTAACTTTATTTAAATATTCCAAATACCCTCAGCTGTTAGTAATAGCACACAGGTTAGTATATGCACAATGTTTCAAGAGGTATTATTCTTCTCCCTCCTTCTGATGTTGCTGGCCTGACCAGTGGACAGTACTGGGATTGGAATCGAAGCTTGACCCTTAGATTCTTGAATATTAACTTTTAAGCTAACCCTCTAACCAATTTAGTTTGGCATGATGGTTTAGTTGGTTGGACCAAAAATTCAATGTTCAAGGATCTAAGTGTTTAGTTTTGATTCCCACTAGTACTGTCACTGATTAAACCAGCAATACCTAAAGAAGAGGTGAGAATAATATACCTCAAAACATTATGCATACACTAACCTATGGGCTATTATTAATAGTTGAATGTATTTGGAATATTTACCATAACCAAAATTACCTATAGCACTTTCATCTTTTATTTGTTTACCAATTCTAGCATTAAAGTCTCCCATAACAATTTTAAAATATTGTTTACTCTGATCAAAAGCCTTTCGTACATCCATATAAAAATCTTCTACTACTTCATTACTATGATAACTTGTTGGGGCATAAACCTGAATTATCTGCATTTGGTATCTGCTATTAAGTTGTATAACTAATCTTGTCACTCTGTCCAATACACCATCAATTTCTACTATGTTCTTCCACTTTTTATTTATTATGAATCCTACTCCACTTGTATTTCCAATATTTAAATAAAGTTAAATTTTTCTATAAGCCATTCAATAATTATATTAGATAATGGAAATAGCCCAGTATATAATAAATACAGCTGAAATTAAACTTCATTTTGCATTAATGACAAATTTTAAAGGAAGTTTTAATACATGTATTGTATAAATCCGTATGGAAGAGCAATATAGAGCCATTTAGAATAAAGTATAGAGAACTATGTGTTAGCAATAACAGAAGAGATCAAAATTGATATATACGGATGAGAGAAGAAACAGGTACTTCATTGAATTACTTAAGAGACTGTAATGTAGAAGGGCTGGACACATTGCCTGAAGAGGTAATAGTAGATGGGTTAATCAGTGTTTTAGGATGGATTACAAGAGGCTGTTAGAGACCTGGAAAGAGACTAAATGTGAGGTAGATGAATAAAATAAGAAAGATTGCTAGCATAGTGTGGGAAAATAATGCTAGTAATCCAAGAAACTGGATTAAACTTGGAGATACTTTTATAAAGGTTGGAAATGATAATGGCTGTACGTAAAGATTGATGTATGTTGCTTCAAATATTTTACAATGAAACTTATTACAATAATTTGAAAGTTAATTAGTTTTTTATTATTAATTTTACTTTCACTTTTCTTCTCCCTCTTTTATATATTTGATAATATTTTTTTTTTCACCATCATTACTTTTTTTATATTATTTATTTTTTTCATCACATTAAATTTTTTAGCGTTATTTTTTTGTTTACTTTCACATTATCTATTTAAAGTGTTTCATGTTAATGTTTTATATTAACTCAAATGGCATTAATGTTCATAGATTATCTCTTCTTTTTTGTTGTTTAAATTTGTTATAACTGTTACTAATAAATCAATTTCATTCTCCTGAAACAAATTAGTGGTTACCAAATTGGCAATGATTTTGTATATTTCTTTCAAATTGCATTACATATTTTAATTTGTTTATTTTTTCTTTCAAATCATCATTTGTTGTGAAACTGATTTCTCAATATAAACTAAATCAGATATTTACTATAGCGGCATCTATTGTAAAATTGAGAAAATAGTGATAACTGATGATAGGATATTTTCACTTTCATCTCCAGACTATCTGACTTTTCCTTTTATGAGTGAGGACTTGGGGTTTGAACTTATAGTAGGTAGTAGTAGAATATAGAGCTATTGTTGTTTATTATAATATAGGGTAGTAAGGAATGAATTAAATGATGTGTTAATAACATTATGTAATACAAAACCATATTCAATTTACATAAAGAAATTTATTATTGCGTTTAAAAGTGTCAACCCTTTTAGACTCACATCTTTGACACAATCCACATTATATAAATACATTAATCTTTATTGCCAATCATTTATTAAGCTAGAAATTATCAACTAATTTCTGGCTTAGAAATATATGGTGTGAATGCACAGTACAATGACACTTTATGGGTTTTTTTTAAATTCTTGAACAAATTTAAAAGATTATTACAGTGTGAACTACAAGAGACAAATTTTTTGCAGTCACAACTTTGACTTTTTTTTTTATATGTCATAGCATCGGCCAGGATGCAAATCCACACCTGTCTGCAACCGACTACTTGCTTGCAAGGCAAGTGCGATGACCTCTTGGCTAACGCTTGACATCTTTCTTCCAAATAAATACATTACTAATAATTTACAGGGTTTGAAATTATCATATTATTCCCATTACTAGATATAAAATTTTAATCAGTGAAAAAGGATGTTTTTTTAATGTATAATCATTTAGTATGACTAATCCAATTTATCCTTTTTCTATATTTAATATCGTTTTAAGATATATTTTATGCTTCCAATCTCTACACATTTTTGAAACATACAAATAAAATTATCCGAAGGGTAGATGACATGTACGTCCATATTATAGTGAACCAATACTCTTGAGATAGAGATGTGACACTTTCAGATCAAATGATAATAATTCAGTAATAGATGGGGGGAGACATGTAATTGAAGATATGGGAAATAAGAGAATGGAATAGATAAATTGCTGGATTTGTGATTTCATTGCTCTTTGGACTTGTCCATAAGACAGAATACTATTGATTTATAAATATTGATAAAGACATATATATGAGTTGATCAGGACCAACTGAAGAATAGTGGTTCAGCATATTTTTATCGATATGATTCAAAAATGTGTGAGGACATGGATGTTTAAGTACAACTATAAAAAAACTTTATCTGATAGTTTACCTATATAGTCAGGCTTTTAATGAAAAAATTTTGGTAGTGTTCTGATCTATCATGTCAGACACTTGATGGCACTATTTCCAGCTAAATTGTTAGAAATATGCCATTTCTGTGGCCACAGCCAAGCAGATAGCTTTCTATGATAAAACACAGAAAGAGTCCATTTATTCAGCTGCCGGCTACCACTGTGGCTTTTTCTATGCTAAAAGCACAGAAAAATGCCTTTATTGGCTGCCATAGTTGCTTGTGTTATGCACTTTATTGTAATGCTGGGTTGTATATTTTTTGCTACAGTATCATGTGATGGTGTGTTGACTGCATCGTGTTTAAATAATTTAACTTTTCAGGTCCACATTTTTTTGTTTCATGTTAATCTACTGATATGTTGTAACACTTTTAACAGTGTTGTCATTGTTTGTCAGGACTGTGTTAGCTTCACAAATTGGATTTTAGGGTGGGGCACAGCACTATTTCGAAAATCAGGATGAAAGTAACATACCACGAGAAATCTTCCGAGATAGGGAAGATGGCTGCTTTGAACTCTCAAAATTGCCAATTGCCAGACACTGGAGTTGGATTTCATTATAATAGTTTGTTCTAATTATTAATAACTTTATTGGGTAAATTGCAATCTAATTTAGTTACCCCTTCCCTACAAAATGCAGTGTTTGATTAATTACTGTCCAAAAAGGATAAAATGTAATTTAATTTTTTATTAAAAAACTACCGTAACTTTTCCGATATGGGAAAAATAAAATAAAACAAGCCTAGCTCTGATTAATGATTGTCCAAATAAGTCTCTGCTATATTTACTATTATTTATTATTAAAAAAGAAATGTGATTTTATATATATACACACATACAAAAAGAGTACAATCTAATTTACTTTTTACCCCCCCCCCCAATGTGGTGTCTGATTAATTACTGTCCAAAAAAAGGGGGTCAAATATAATTTAATTTTGTATTAAAAAAGTACTGTAACTTTTCCAATATGCAAACTACAAAAAAACCAAAGAAGCCTGTCTCTGATTAATTACTGTTCCAAGAAGGTCAAAGTCAGCTTTCATTGTAAAATGTTGTTTGAATTACTGTCCAAAAAAGTCTCCAATGCACTATTATTTGCTATTCGAAAGTAACAATTTTTTATTGACACACACACAAAAAAGCCACTCTCTGATTAATTACTGTCCCAAAAAGTCTGCTTACATTTTTATACTTTGTTTGAATTTTTTTTAATTTTATAGACATCATAATTCTATGGAATCACTGGCCTGGCAATGTTATATCAATGTGTTTTTGCTTAGCATCAATGCCATCAAGTGGCTGACAGAATAGATCAGAACATTACCAAAATACCATTGTCATATTGCAGTTTCATATTGGAAATTAATTTACGTATAAGATTTATAAAATCGATGATTAAATGAATAAAAGAACCTATAAAAAGATGAGAAAGGGTAGATGAATCTCAGATATGATTATCTAAAAATTTAAATAGTTGATATGATTAGTTGCAAATCCTCTCCATGCAGTAGTACCACCAAGTGCATATCATAATACTTAATGGAATATTAGGTTTGTGCAACAAAATCCTTATCTAATGCCTACTCATC
Source organism: Epiperipatus broadwayi (assembly GCA_028023455.1). Lineage (NCBI taxonomy): Eukaryota > Metazoa > Onychophora > Udeonychophora > Euonychophora > Peripatidae > Epiperipatus > Epiperipatus broadwayi. The sequence goes on along the minus strand of JAQFVV010001930.1, from coordinate 26,633 downwards.
CAGTATCTCTAGATGGATTTGTAGCTTATGAAATTCATCAGTGAGAAGACTTGGATCTGGGAGCACTGCATCAGGATCTTTGGAAGAGTATGCACTATTTAGGGATTTTGATGCACAAACTTCCTAGCATTTATTGATTACTATATTATGCACTTAGTGGCATTACTGTATGGAGAGAGTTGCTACTGTTTTATAGCTTGTGTACATGGAAATGATGATCATGTGATGTTTCAATACATGATCACCATTTCTTATGTTTGCTCATAACTGTTATTAAAACAGCAAAACTCTCCATACAGTAGTGCTACTCAGTGCAAGCCAGAGTAATCAATGGGTGCCAGAAGACATGCATAAAATCCCTATCTAGTGACTACTCATCCAATATCACCAGACTAATTTCTGGCTTGTGGCCTTCTGATGCCCATTGATTACTCTGGATTGCACTGAATGGCACTACTATATGGAGAGTTTTGCTGTTTTAATAACAGTTATGAGAAAGCATAAGAAATTGTGATCATGTGATGTTTAATGGTTTAATACCAATCCTGCCTAATAGGATAGTGATGGCTATGGTTATTAAAAAACCAAAAATCCCAAAAGGTATGGTTAGTGAACTGAATTCAGACCCATATGACTATATAAGCTAATAAGCTTAGATTGAAAATATTGTTTTCAATTTTACTCTCATGGTTTTGTAGTTAAGTAGAGATAAAAAGGTGACTGCTGGAAGGTTGCATATAGATCTTAGGATCTAATGCAACCTCAGATCCAAGGCTCGTCACTGATGAAAGCTGCTAGCCAGAATCTAGTCTGGTGATTTTGGATGAGTAGGCACTAGATAGGAATTTTATGCCCAAACCTTCTGGCACCTATTGATTACTCTGGCTTGCACTGAGTGGCACTATTATATGGAGAGTTTTGCCTGTTTTAATAATGTGAAAGTAGTCAAAAGTAAAAACAGAAATAATATATACAGGCATATGTTTGTCTCTAAAAATATTCACATATCTCATAAGCCAAATGCTCAAAAATTCTAGCAGCCAGTTAAGTCAAAAGGATAAACATTGTTTATTTGGATAATAATGGAAATTTATTTTTGCTATTCTAGCAGCCAGTTAAGTCATAAGGATAAACATTGATTATTTGGATAATAATGGAAATTTACTTTTGCTTTCTCTGTACATCATTACAAAAGTTTTTACATATTATTAGTGGATTCTTAAGCCCATGGTTCCTGAGTCATGGCTCTCATATTATACTCAATTGGCCAAGAGTTATATACTTATGCCTTATAGAGAACAGAGATGATAAATATATAATGAATGATGCTACAAATATATTCATCAGACTATTAACACATATGAAAACATGATGGATATAATTAACTATAGACTGAAATCAAATGTACTTTGTTGTCATTCTTACTTATGAATTTAAAGCTGGGAAACTTAACAGAAAAAGAATGCAGAGACTTTATATCACTTAATAAAGTATAAAAATATATATGTTAAGTTGCATGAAGAGATCAAAAATGAAATATGCAGGTATGAGAAAAACAGATATGACTGAAATCATTAAAATAAGTAATAGAATAATATGAAACTGGGATGAATACATTGCTAAAAGAAATGATAATAGACAGATAGCTGAAGTTTGAAATTGAACCATCAAGATGTTGAGAGAATGACTTTAAAAACGACATGTAAGGCAGGAGGATGAAATAAGGAAATTTGCTGGTGTGAGAGATAATAGATTAAATTTGACATTATTTTCACACTGCAATAGGTCATTAATGGATGGTGATGTTTTTTCTGTAAATAGGTAAGAGAGTATAATGATTTAGGACCATGTAGGACACTAGTTCTCCAGAAATGTATTGGGGGAGGATTTTTTTCTCGTGTGTTTATGCATTTGTTTGAAATAGTATAATAAGACAGATTTTCAAATATATATTATTATAGTCTACAATTTCTTTTAGAAATGATTAAGAGAATAAAAGATTGAAATATTTTCTTGTAAAAATAGATATAGAGAGTGATAGATATACCATTGGTTCTACAAATGCACGATATATTTTGCATTATAGTCTTTTCATAATGTATAATATGTTTTCATACATAGAAAAATCTGAAAGCTATATATAAAGGAAAGACATTTTTGAGAGTAAGAGATTTTGATCTAAACAACGTTTATACTAATTAGGGGAACTTTTAAGTGTAGTCTGGAAATGACTATCTTATAAAACTTCTACAAAATAGAGTTTGAAAAAAAAATTTTTTTTCTGTAAATAAAATTATATTGAAGTTAGAACATTTAGGAAGTAAGTTATCGTTAAAAGGGAAACCTAGCTTAATCACACAGATTGCTTCGTCAGTAAATCACTATTCCTAATTTTTTATTAACATCTTGCATTGGGTGATTAAGAACTTTGAAAGTTTTAAATTGAAAAGTTAACTATACACTCTTAATAACCATCGTTAGAACAATCAATCTATTTTTACTCACACGGCATACACACTTATAGAATATTTTGATATATATTATATAATGAGGTGTCAATAGCTCTTATCAAGCTTTTTAGATCATCCCTATCCCAGACCTCAAGCAAGAATTAGAAACCGATCTGGGGATAAGGATGTTCTGAAAAGCTTCTTAAGAGCTATTGGCACGCTCATTATAGAACATTTGTAATACAAGCTTATTAAATTAAGTCACGTGATGTATGACTTGATTTCCTTGCAATGAAACATTTTGATTTACAAATATATCATAACGTTCACATAAACAACTTCAGAGAAATACATTAATGGTTAATATCTATTATTTATTAGAAAAAAGAGTATCATATTATTCTTAGCCTAGATAGCTATATACATTGACTTTTAAATAAATATAAACATGTGTATAAAAATAATATATATGTATTTGGATTCTTCCACATATAATTTTATTATAAATATATTGTAATTATATAAGGGACTAGAGCACAGAATTTCATATCCCTTCAGCTATCCATTTTATTTTATGTAAGTTCCTTACATCTAAAACTCCAAGTATATAAATTATAATATAAACTTTATTAACACTCCTTTAACACTTTAAGCAAACAATCTTTAAAGTGTTAAAGGAGTGTTAATGAAGTTTATATTGAAATATAAAAAGAAGCAAAATATAGAGAAAAAAATAAGTAGATAAGAGTTATATATGATATATAAATTATACTTGTATTCTCAAATATTATAAATATATTTACGTTTTGGCTTGCCTAATGCAAACCATCAAATGGGTGATAAATAGCATATTGTAAAAAGAGTTGTAGAGGTAAAATAAACATTGATTTGTAACAAGGTTAATGTAATAGAATATATATATATGATCAATAGATGGAGCTTTACCAAGACCTCCAAACAAGCATATTTGTTTAAATAAACGTCAGAGTCAATATTCACTGTCTCTTTCATTTTGCTCCACCCTCAGATCAGCTGATTTCAAGCTGATTTGCTCTCATCAGTGAAGGGATAGGAGTTCACTGATGAGAGTAAATCAGCTGATCTGAGGGTGGAGCAAAATGAAAGAGACAGTGAATATTGACTCTGACGTTTATGTAAACAAATACGCTTGTTTGGAGGTCTTGGTAAAGCTCCATCTATTGATCATTAATACAAGCAATAGCAGGTTTTTACGTATATAAAACTTGTTTTGTTTTTCATATATATATATAATTGAAAAAATAAAATTCATAAACTATTCAGAATAATGTGTTTTTTTAATTGGTTCCAAATAGGACAAAGTTTGCATACGTCATGATGTTTTTTCATACAATTTGGTTTTTTAAGTATCCAATGACTTCTCTGTTTTTAGACTGGTGTTGGGTGTCATATCTGGATAGAATCATGGTGTTAGAGAAATCAATATTATGACCTAAATCTATAGTATGCAGTTAGGATGTTGATGATAGTGAGTTTTGTGGCTGCAGTGATTCCTTGCACCTACATACGAAGCCTTACATATGCTATATATAATTTTATAAACTTCAATGAAACAGAGAAATTTGTTCATAGTGTTATGACAGCAAGTCTCTTCTATCAGAAATTCTTTTATCTTCAGAATCTAATGATTCAATTATACGATAAATTTTTACCATGCCATGCAATGATCTGTTAAGAATGTCCTTGGACTTCTTAAAGAATGTCCTTGCACTTTTTGATGCAATTGTTATCTTCTTTTTGATACTTTGTATCACTTTTTTTTATCTCAGATCAAATAACAAATTTTTATTTTTGTTAAAAAAAAATTAATTTTACTGTATCTGGTTGTTTTTTTAAGGATTATTATCTTAATTATTATCTACTTTTTTTTTAAACTTTTACAAAACAAGTTAATTTTTTTAAAAATAACTTGAAAATAAGATAATTCTTTTGCCAAAACATGTTACCACTTTAAATGTAAAAGAAAACATTTCATATACAATCTTTATAATCATAATAAAATTACATGATTATGTAAAAGTGGACAAATTATCAACTGTTATAATGTGTATTAAGTGTACCATATTTGTTTTGTTTATATTTTCACTGTAATTAATATTTTTACTTTCAACAATTGTTATTTAGCATTCATTCTTTTTTTAATTCAAATAAATGTTTACTTATGTGGAAAGATTTCACAAACTTATTTAACTTTTAATTCAGTGTGTGTGATGAGCAAATGTCTGAATAACACTAACACACATATATATTGTGCCCTTATCTATAGGTCATAATAAGGTAGAATGGTCAATTGCTAAAAAAAAATTTAAATTTTAAAATACGTTTGTGTAATATATTGATAATTGTATGATCGATTAGATTTTATAGTACAATTTAAGGCTGAAAAATACCTGGTATGTAAAAGTGTAATGGATTATTTAAAAAAAAACAGTTAAATAAAGTTTAATTATATCCTTGCTTATGGTTGTAAAAGCTGGCCATATAAAATAATACAGCTATAAATAGTTAAAAGTATATTAACAATCCAATTGTAATGTTTTAAAACTAATAAATTAAATAAACGCTATATGTAATATTATAATTATAATTAATATTCAAATTTAATCTAATATATTTTAAGATAAACTTTAGGATGGTGAGAATTATATTTAGTTCTACATTTTTTAAATTATTTTCCAAATTTTTATAAAATATATCAGTTTTGGTAATTTAGACCGAGACGTAAATTAAAAAAAAAAAATCATCTGATAAAGTTAGTAATCATGTGACTGTATATTATATACCTTCACACACATGCTTGTTAGAATATAATAATAAAGTTTGTGAATTATAAAACTAAATGTAATTGCTATCTATCGTTAAAGTAAAAGTTGGAATATTAAATGTTATTTTAATAATTGTTTTAAAGTTTAAATGATTTTGATAAAACTATAATTGAGTTTAAAAATACTATTCTAAGTAATATTTTAAAATATGACGTCATAAATTCTTTATTTTAAAAAGTTTAATCTATTATAAAACTAAAAATGCGTAAATTTGTTCGCGCTAAAAAAGTCATTAACCAATCAATGGAGGTATTTAGCAGACGAAAAATAGGAATTGGACGGAGCGGGAAGAAGGAATGTGTAAGTAAAGGAAGGAAGAACATATTTTTTAGCTGTATAAGATCGTAAGCTAGAAAAGTGTTATAATTTAAAAATTTTTGTATTTATTTTAAAAGTTTTGTTTTAAAATATAATATTTTGAACTGCCTTTAAATGGAAGGCTAATTTAAAAGATTTATTACCAGGATTTTTATACTAGTTTAGCCGAAACCTTGCAGTAAAATGGAAATACTACAGAAAAAAGTACCTAAAAGTATTGATAAAGTAAAAATAATTGTAAAGTGCCTTAAATACAGTTTATTTGTGATCAACCAGGAAATCATTAGAACTCAGATAAATATAATTTGGACATTATACAGAAAACTTAAAAGAAAAGTTATTTGCCGTCAGGAAAAAATTATGACGCACAATTTTAAAAGGCTACTCCGAAGTTTTTTTTTATTCTTCTCTATGGAAAAATTAAGATGCGTATATCATAAAGAAAAAATTATGTAAAAGTTATAATGGAGAAAGAATGTTTGTCTTTTTAAAGGAAACATTACAAAGTATATAGTACCAGAATTTTAAAAGGAAAAAAGTTACAGAATAATAATATGAAAGAGCTATTGTGTTTTTATGAAAAAGGAACAGAAAAACTTTCTCTAAGAAGAATTAAAAATATTATAAAGTGTTCATTAGAGAAATGCTTAATAAAGATAAAGATTTGGAAAATATAAATCTAATTTACTTAATGAAATGAATCCATGGAAACAGAAAAGTTTTATTGAATATTTAAATCAAAGTACTGAGAAGATGCATCGTAAAAGTCGCACGGGAGAAAATATTAGCAAGAAATATTAGAAGAGAATATTTAGAAGTTTTCTTTACGGGATTAACTAATATCATAATTAATAATTGTATTAAATATTATAAAAACCAAGGATTATCATTCATGAATATTTATTGAACGAAGTAATATTTGTTTTACCTTAAAATTGAACAAGCAGGGAGAGGAACATTAAGTGAATGGAAAAGAAATGATAAACAATTTTTTTTTGGCTTTAGTATGAACGGTTTTTCAGGAAAATTTGATGAAGGAGTACAGTAAATATAGTTTGAATATTTTTTACTAATTTATTTTAAAATATAAAATGTTATGTGAGATTAGGGAAAACATAAAACATAAATTTAGTAATATTAAAATTTAAATATAATAGCTTGATAAAATTATAGAAATAGTGTTTAAAATAAAGTGTATGGATGTGAATCTTATATCTACAAGGATCAAATGGATGGTGAAACCTACGGAACGCGATCGAGGAGATAAAGGTCGTTTGGTAATTTTAATAGTTATTTATAATGCATAATGTATTTTTTTTAGATCATCTATTGACCTAAGAATGAAGTGTGAAAGTCTTAATTATATGTACACATTTTATGCAACATTTTAACATATAATGAGATAGGAGTAATTCGGAATATGCATGCAACAATTTATTTAAAGTATATTAATAATATAATTTAACAGAACAATTGTGTGATTCTTTTGAACTTTCATGTGATAAAGTATTCAGATATTTAAATAGTTTGTATATGATTAAATATACGGAGGAAAGTAGTAAAAAGATTTTCTTATAGAACAGTGGAATAGTTTTAAAATATCAATGAATTTTATTATTGTTAGTAATGCAGATATGTATTTGTCGATGTACAGTACAGAAAAAATCTTGAGAAATAAGATCGGATAGTGACTTGGAAGTACTAGTGGAGAGGAAACCAAGATGATGTGTTTTTTTTAAGAAATAGGAAAATATAAGGGATTTGGATCATATTTAGTTTTTGTGTGATTTAGTATAGTTAACTAAGTCCTATGACTGAACACATATGGTTTGGACAGTGTTTTGCATATCTTTAAACTTTTGATGTTAGAATAAAGCTGAAGAAATAGCTTTAGCATCGTTCCTATGATAGAGGTTGGTAGGCAGGTAAAGGTCACTCCTCTATAGTGTCTTTTAATTCACTGTGCCATGATTGTCAAGGTATATGACGAGTAATATTCTAGTTGTATTTTGATCCTATGCATCTATCTTCGCTATCCTTATTTCATGAATCTGCATCGGTCAGAAAGATATTTTCAAAGAAATAATGAATAAAATAGAACTGAAGATATGTTATCGTTTATGTAAGAATAGTTTATTTGCTTGAATGTATAGAATTGTGTAACTTTAAAATTGAAAGTCCAAAATATCATAAAGAGAGAAAGAATCATATAATACATTGTAAAATTAATTCAGAAATGAATATAAGATTTTGAAAAGAAATCTAAACCAAGTATTTTAAAAGTGATAATAAAATTTGAATGTTTTTTTTTTTTAAAATATTAATGTTGGAGGGAATGAGTATTGCATATTTATCAAGAGAAATTTCAATAAGGTATAATAAACATATACTTGTGCATGGTATATTAATAGTTATAATTATATCATCCGAAGTAAGGCTTGAATGAGAATATTAGGATTAATAAACATCGGATAATGAATAATAAAAACCTAATACCGAATGTAGAATAGTGTTTTGACTTTGTAAGATTCCATACAACCCATATGAAACTAAATTTTATTATTTTGTAAAATTTTATTACGAATGTAAATTTTTGTAAAAAATGTAATTTTAATAATATTAGGGATGAAAAGTGTTTGTGATAATCATATAAGAAATGCATTTTGTAATAAGCTAACCATAATAATAAATCAAGTAATAATACTGTATTTTCTTAAGTGTTAAAAAAAAAAAAAAAAAAGATTTAACTAGGAAAAGTAAATAATATTTTGATTTCATTTTATAAACTAATAAACTAAGTTGAGATATGAAAGTAAGGGATATCCAATGTATATAGTGTAAAAATATTGTTAATTTATTTATGTTGTTAATAAACTTTGTTTTAAATTTGTTTTAAAGTTTTGTGTCCGAGTTGTTATTTCTCCACATGGATGCATGAAATCACGATACATTTATAATTGAAACAGACATATAAATTTTGCACAAAAGGTAAACATAAAAATGTTATAAGAATTTTGAGAATTTATTGGTATGTTAAAATTAAAAGTTCATAATTTTATATTATTTATTGGTCATAAGTCGGTTGCCACAATATTACATTAAATTATATGCTAATGTTGCCACACGTATTCTGTTGTCAGATTATTAAAATACTACCACGTACGTATTTATTTATTTCATTTTAGGAAGAAATAAGATTATATTATATTATTATTGTTATTATTTAGTAATAATTTACTAAGGCTGTATTTTTTTTATTATTATTAGTTGCTGTGTAGTAGATTATGACATAAAATTCCCTTTTCATATTTTACTACCGTAATTTTAAATCAGTTAGAATACAATTTATGAACCTGAGATTTTATTTTATTTTACTTCATTTTATTTAATTGAGCTAGATTCTTGTTATAAAGAAGATTAAGATATGATTATTATTTTAATCGTAGTGAATAGAGCTCAGAAAGTCGTAAGAATACTATGAGTTAGTTATTTGGTATAGTAAAAAGGGGGGATAGTGTTCTTATGCCATTGAGGTAGTATCGTGTGGATAATGGCTCAATGTAGTCTATCTCGTTCCCTGTATTGTCACTCCATGTCTCATGAAAATAGTAAATATTTGTTAATTCATTTTAAAATTGAACCGTATTTGTATTTTAAAATTAGAGCTAGTAATCATTTTAATTAATGCTGAATATTTCATTTATTTATTTGTTAACTGAGCTAGAACCCGTAATATTCGTAATAAACAGTATATTTTGAGGTGAGAATGCATGGGGGGAGGTTAGAATATATATCGTTAAATAATATAGACAGTAGCCAATGAAAATATTAAACTCTAATGCATCTAAAAAGGGAACCTCTTTTAAAAATATTCTCTTGATATTTATAAACTGCTACAGTAAACATATAAATCTTACAACTTTCCCTATTTTTTTTTATTATAATAGACTCTTCCACCAAGTGATAATAGTTATAAATTAATAATTTTTAACAGGTATTATTGCTAAACTATTTTTAAGAATATAAAAATATATTATCTGACTGTAATTTTTGTGAAATAAAATAAATATTTTCACATTGTTAAAAATACTTCAGCACTAACAATTATTAAAAAAAAATATTAATATTTATAAGATTTTACATGTTTTTTAACAATTCAATAAACTTATTTTTAATCATAATTTTAATACATAGATGTCTGTAATTTTGCATTTGTCTTATAATGTGTTTGCCCTTGCTCCATTGAAAATGAAATTTTTAGATAATGGTTGATCAAGCTTACTACTTACAGTAAACAATCTTCTAATAACGTCAATAGGCTGGATAATTGCAAGCAATGAGAAAACTCTTCCAGCATCCACAGGCAAAAGTCATCTCTTAGAACATTACCATTTCTGGACTTACAAACACACAGTTTCATGACTGGAAGAGCTATATAGCTGAGGCTTCAGCTGGTAAATAATTAGTGATTTTTTGCACATGGTCTGATAGATTTTAAGTCTTCAGAATTCACCATTATAAGTGTATTTATGTTACCACTGAAAAAATTTCTTAACAGTTGTATTGTTTTTAAGGCAGACAATGATCACTAAGTCAATTTGGTGAGAGACAATTTCTGTAATTCAGAACCTTTCCATATATTATCTGGATTATTTGTTTTTTAACTGCACAATGTTTTTTATGTATACTATGACAACCTATAACAATAAAGATAGTCCCTTTCTTGTTGTTCTACTTCTTTTGTCTTACCTTCTTGCTTTACATTGATTTAATACTTACTACAAATCAGCTGGTTTTAATTCATCTCATTACCAGATTTAATTTTACTTAAATGATTATATTGATTTACAAAATAATACACTTTTATAGTATAAAAATTCATTTCCAATATTTGATAACTCATGTGAGTTTTATAGAACTTTTCTATTTATTTTTATTACTTGTGTTAGGAAAGGAGAATATTTGGTTTAAATAGTGTTCCATTTGTAAAGCACATGAGCCATGGTTTAAGCTACATTATTATTTATAATTTATATAAAAACATTGTGCTATATAAATAAAATATTTACATATGTTTAAGTTTCCATCTAATAATGATATATTATAAATTGCTAAAATTTTGCAAGTGTCATTAATAAAAATCATATCAATAGTAATTTAATGTGATTAATCAAAATCTTCATGCTCTAAATTCTAAATGCTTCAGATGGCCCATACATAGCTTGTGTGAAAAAGATAGAGTGGATTTATTCTATCTTTTAAAAAGACTTTATCTTGTGTTTGGAAAGGAGAGTATTCAGTTTAAATAGTGTTCCATCTGTAAAGCGCATGTGTCATGGTTTAAGCTACATTATTATTTATAATTAAATGCGTATCCATATTCTTCTTTTTGGAAGATAGAAGTTGTTTATCTTGAATCCAATGCTAAAAGTAACATTTTAAAAATCAGAAAATACAGCATCTATTTAATATTTTTTTTCTTAGAATGTCTTCAGAACACTGAATTGTACAATTTTTTAAATTTTTATTGCTTTACAATTCTTATAGTTTCAGCTTTAAAGCAAATTAACTTTCATCTTTGTATTTAACACAGTTTATATTTTTGCTTGCTTATTACTTTTCTCCATTTTATTTCTATGTTTAAGTATTTATTCCTTAATAAAAATCACTAATCACATAAATCTTTTTTTATCTTAAGTACTTTTATTTTGCTGTTATAAAATGTTTAGTTAATTTCTTTATTTGCCGTTAAGTTAAATTGTAATTTAGGAGAAACCATGTGCAACTAAATTCATATAATTACAATACCCATTCATAAGAAATGATGAGACAATGAAATGATGCAATACATGTCCATTTCTCATTTGACTCTGCTACATGACTTCTTTAACAGACTTACAAGATATAATATTAGTTTATTTTCTTTTTTTAATGATGATTACAATTGGAACTGCTTGTGCTTATTACCATTTCTTGCAATGTATTTTATATTCCATTAATTCCTTGTTGGTCTTAAGAAGTTGGTTGATATATTTTCTAATTGTAGATTATTAATGAATTAAATGAAGGAGTTAGTAATTGTTCCTTCTTTAAAAACTACTAATATTCCCTGCAACTTGTTTGTATTTTTTTTTTCTCATGTGTCATAGCATCATCCAGGAAGTGAACCCACTAACCCAGGATAACTGCTTGTAAAGCAGCTGTTGCTGACCTCTCAATCACCAATGCTTGACAACTTTTTTGTATTTAAAAAAATCCTTTTGTATCACTATTACTGCACCCCTCAGACCAGTCATTCCACCATACACTTCATCAAACAATATGTCCAGCATTACAATTTGTATTTAGTGCTCCTACAAATGTAACTATAAGAACAGAATAAATGTCAAGTGAAGATAATATCAGGAACTGTCTATTGAAACACTACCAAAATAAGTATAACCATCAATTAAAATATATATGCTAATAATAATATGCCAAGCATGCACACACAAATGCTCATTCTCAAACATATATCTGAGAAATACATCATAATATCATGACTCTTATATCACAGATGATTGTAAAAATTGACCCAGAAATCTTGCATTATTTTTATTTAGCATCTACACACTGTGGGACATCATCTTCACCCTGCATGTATTAATTTCAATATCTGTTTTGATTTGCTTTTGTTTTGTTATTGTGATCAATATAAAAGTCCTGAAGTGAGGAATGATCAATTGGGTTTTTTTGTTATTTAACTCTCTACTTCTTGAAAATACTTTGGGAGGCAATACTACACCTTTGCAATGGGGATAAAAACTGTCTTTTTCTTCCTACAATCATAATTATATTTTCAGCTCTTTTTAGCATTCACTTCTATTCTTGACTTTGAGATGATGAATTCTGCTACTTTCTCTTTTCTTCCATGGGAAGTATTTATTTTATTTATTTGTGCATGCATCCATAGCTTTAATATAAAGTTGTCATTGTGATTTGTTGGGTATTTGTTCTTTCTGATTTCCCTCACAGTTGAATCTATTACCCGAATGCTAATCTGAATCCCATTTGATCTTTTATTGATCAGAGCCAATGAGTATTTGCTCTATCTTAAAATGAAAATTTATCCAGTTTGATTGCATTTTTCAGAGGATGATTATCATTCCTTCAAAGGATGGGCAATTAATGCTCTCAATATTGCTTATCTATCTTTTGAAAGGAAGTGGTATATGCTTTGCTGTGTTTATACTTTTATTGAGCAACCGGGTACATGATACATTTTTGGTTTTTCTTATTTCAAATAGTTAACCAATAATGTTTCCCTATACTTTAGGAATCTTTCAGGCTTAATGAATGGAGAAACTCAACAGGCTTTTGAGATTTTCTGTAGATGACTGCATGCTATGACCAGATTGCTTTCCTCTGATGTCACATTTGAGCTAAAATTTCAAGGTGATTCAGTTGTTGCCTAGGAAGTTCACTGGGCCTCACACCTATATGTTTTTAATTGTTTGATGAAAATCCTATGATGATTGTGTACTTATTTCAAAGTTATGCCAATCTGCTTTTTAGCAAAGATAGTATCTATATCATTGTCTAAAAGTTTATTATGATGTTGTATTACTTATCATTTTTATGTTGGACTATTTTTATTATTAATATTGTTAAAGAAAAAAAATCAAACTTAATTTAAATTTTCAAATACATTCAATACGGAAGTTTGTACTTAGCAGTGGTATTCGTTTCCCCTCTTCTTTAAGTGTTGGTCAATTAATCAGTGTAACCAATAGTATAAAATACTACTTAAGGCTTTTCCTGACATTAAGGAGATTGTCTATTCAACAATGCTGTTTGATCTGAGATTAATTTGTTTGGGCATCATTTTGAATTCAGTAATCATGCATCTAAAAGCCCCAATGTTGTTTCCAATGCTAATACTTTTATTGGTCAGATCAATAATGGTTGCAAATGAATAGAGGAGGATAATAGGACTTGAATGACCAACAGTTGAATGTATGTAAAAAGTTTAATTAATGTTTGAACTTTTTAAAGACATTTCACAATTAATACTAGATGATGGAAATAATCCAACATATAGCTACATATTTTAAATATCTATTAAAATTTTCACATTCAATATTTGTAATATATAAGATATTCGAACTCAGTCTTTCACACGACCCTCAACTCTCCATACCATCTCATATCGCTAACCCACCTGATCATACACACGTTGAAAAGAAAAATAATCACCAATATACATATTTCATGCTAAACCAGCAATCATCAGTTGGTCCAGATTACTATCTTCACACATATATACAATCAGAGTTCAGCTTTATATTAAGATAGCCAATCTTCATACTACTCCAACCCACAATTCTTCAGCCATCCATTTGTGTAAACTTGTACAGTGTATTAATTTACATATTAAATATTTGACTATTTTTATTTTAAACATTGGAAACATTTGCAATATCAAATTACGGTAAATGTGACAGATTTTGGTCTAAAAATTTCTATTAAAAATAAGGTAACTATATAAATACAGTATTTGAATCTTATGTGAATTACTTTCAAACATGTTGTATAAATTGCTTAATTCAGTTCTTATTTTGCTTACATGCTTTTAATTTTTTTTATTAATTGAACATTAAAAAAAATAATTATACCCAAAATATTTTTTAATAAATATCTTTTATAGTAATATATTTTCTAATATTTTATTTGTTTAAAAATCGAAAAAAAAATAAAATAAAATAAATAAATTACTTTATTAAAAAATCCTTTTGTAGTATCTCAAACGTTTGTTTACTTTAAAATTTATGACAACATTGTTTTCCACTTGTAAACATTTATAAATATTATACAACTGTGTTTTTATATTATATTTCGTTTAATAGATAGAATTGTGTAAAATTATATATTTTATCAATATTTTTAAAACATCATTATGTAGCGATGACTGAAAAATGGTTTATTATTTTTTTATATATATAAATTAGAAAAATAACAGTGTTTACACAAAATCTTTTTATATAAATGCAAATTCAAATGTAAGTATATTGTTTATTCTAAATTTAATGAAATCGTAAGGGATTTGAACTCAGACTTGCATGCTCCATACAGTCATGCACCCCACCTTATGCAAATGATGCACATGCCCACATACATGTGAAAAAGGTAAATAATCCTCAATATACATATTTCATGCTGAACCAGCATCCATTGGTTGGGCCAGATCATCATCTCCCATACATACATACACTCGGTACTCAGTTTATATTAAGATAACAAATCTTCAAACTTTAATGGACAGTCTTCAATTTTCTCCACTCTCCAACTCATAAGCCATTCATATCATTGAAAATCTGATGATGGAACACTCGAATGCCCTTGGTGGTGTCAATATTATCGTCATACCTGTATTGACTTTAAGTCACTCTGACCCCTCACATATAGGACCTTAATAGGTCCATTTAATTACACAGAATAGGAATGGGCAGAGTACTGACTGAATATGTAATATTCAAATGTAACTATATTATCTATATTATATTTAATGTAATCATAAGGGACTTGAACTCAAATATTCAAGCTTTCTACAGCTATGCACTTCACCTTATCCAACTGATCACATGATCACATATCTGTGGAAAAGATAAATGATCTCCAATATATGTATTTAATGCTGACTCAGCACTCATCAGTTGGTCCAGATCACCATCTCCAACACATATATACAATCAGTGCTCATAATCAATAATAGCAGCATCAACAAGGGCTTTGAATATTTCATCATCAGATTTTCATTTATATGGATGGCTGAAAAGTTGAACAATAGAGAATATTGAAGCCTGTCCATTAAAGTTTGAAGATTTTCTATCTTAATATAAACTGCACGCTGATTGTATATAAGTGTGGGAGATGGTGATTTGGACCATTTGATGAGTGCTGGTTCTGCACAAAACATGTATATTGGAGATCATTTATCTTTCTTTACATGCATGTAGTCATGTATATCCATTGTTTAAGATGGAGTGAAAATCTGTATGGAGCTTGAATGTCTGAATTCAAGTTCCATATAATTGCAATAAATACAAATCATAATTTTAACATTTATTTAATATATTAAAAAAATAATAACAATAGTTTGAAATAATTTACAATTTTCAGTATAATTAAAATATTTTTTAAAAATATCATTTCTTTGCTTTTTATTAAACTGTCTAACAATGTTGACTGTCTAACAGTCTTATTCAGAACAATAGAATACACTGGTATTGCTCTATTTTTTTTTTATTTATACATTATACAATAAATATATTAATTTATTTATATATGTGTTGCATGTGTTTATAAGTAAAGAAAAGAATAATATAATACTATTGGATATTATAGCTCTGAAGAAGACTACTAGATATTGAAACTGTCAGACAGTTTAGATAAGAAATATTGTGAAATATTGAGAAAAAATAATATTTTCAAGATTTATTTAAAGTTATCATCAGCATCAGCCATTCACAAGTGAGTATGGTCATACTAACTCCACGATAAAAATGAAATGATAAAAGCAAAACAAAAGAAAATAGTATACTAAGCATTAGTTTTTCAAAATGTTAACATATACTCACATATAGAATCTGTTGGTTCATAATTTGGTTTATGCAATGTTTTTAAGTTCAGTTATTTTCTAAAACTTCTACAACAAACTTTTCTTTCACAAGTATGTCAACACCTTCTCTAATTGTACCCTTAATCCAATTGTACTCCATCTTAAAGCCATGTTTCTCCAGTTAAAACAGTCAGCATTATCTTTTAAGCATGCCTTCAATATTTATAGTATAAATAGTGACTCATCCAGAAAATTGAAGAACCCATTGGTTGATCCATGATCTTGCCATTGTACTTGTAGAATTTTTTAGAGAATACTTAAATGAAATTTTTCTAATGCTCCTACATTACATTGACATGGTACATAAGTCTTACTTTCATAAATTCAGTAAAGTAATCGCTCTATGTACAGCTAATATGGCTGAAGTATTTATTTTACTATGCTGAAGCAGCACATTAAAGTTTGTGCTATATATTACTATCTAAGTCCATCTTCCTATTTCTTAAGATATTGGTATTGATTTCATTTTCAAGTTGATAATCATCTCTAAAAATTGCTAGGAATTTTTCTTTCATTACTTTCTAATAAAAGACTTGAATATGTTGAACATTAACTTCTAAACCAACATTTTTATGTTGCATTCAAGCCATTAACTAATGAATGTAGGTTGTCTTTGGAACTGGTTAAAATAAAACAATCATAAACCTACTAAATCCAGAATCCAAGAAAATGTAATTCTTTGTTTTTGCTTTTAACTGATTCAAATTAAAAACTGCACCATCAAACATTTATCATATCTTGATTCCTGTCTGATTAAAATCATAGATAATTTTAAAGGCCACTGCCAAAAAATTGGAAACAATGTTGGACCAAGTACCCATTCTTGTTTAATAAGTTTTTCATATTAAATGCCTGATTTTACATTTCCAGTATTAATAGCTTCCTTCATTCCATATGCAGAAATTATATAATACAAATAACGTTTGATGGATAATCAATGAATTCTAAATAATGTTATAGATAACTCTAAATAAGGTCATAGATAACGTTGATTGATTGAGTCAAATGTCTTGATCAAATCAATGAAAGCAGTATATAAATTACACTTTTGTAAATCTATTTTAAGAAACATCTATATCTGAATAGGTTTCTAGGATATCATATAAACTACATTCTAAAGAATCATTTTTTACATAAACCTAAAAATATGCCTACCTTTTATGTTATATCAATACCAATTTATTATGTCAGATAAAAGGAGATCATTAATATATTATTCTTTTATTTCCAATCTTTTTCTTGCATTTTTCTGGTAACAAAGTCCATATATATAATGCATCTTGATTTTCTAAATCAGATTGAGTTTCTGGAAAACTATCTTCTATGACTGGACACATCTTATTTAACAAAATCCTTAAAAGTATTTTTCTATAATGTGCAATGATGGCATTCTACTATAATTACTGCAATATGTGCTATCTTCTTTATTTGTAAATATTGGACAATAGAACATCTCTGACCCCAAGCCACACATATCAGTACTATCTTTTAATACTTTTTTAGGCATTTTATCAGAACCTGAAGTTTTTTATGATTGAGTTTATAAGAATTGCTTGAATGTCTCTAAGATTTACATCTTTGCCAAATCTAAATGAAGAAATAAAATGAATATGTCATTAAAAGTTATCATCTCATTTCTTGTATTGTTGTTCAAAAGATAATAAAATATGTCTCTATCTGGTAAAAATTGTTGTCATCATTTAATAAAGTGTCATTGGTAGATCTGTGAGACTGACGTATTTTAAACTATAATTTTTCCAGCCATGAGGGAAAAAATTTTCAAATGTCTGACTGTGCCAATCTGTTGTGTTTGGCTTACAAGTTCATTCCAAACTAAAAGTTATCAAAAGAACAACTCTCAACAAGTAAAATGTGCAATTTATTAGTACTAAAAATATAGATGCTTGTTAGTTAAACAATAATATACATATATGGTTTATACAAGTTAATGCTGAGATAGTCATGCTGAGTATGGAACTCACTTCTAGCTAAATGATCAGCCTGTATTGTGAGTTCTGGTAAGACACTTCCAGCTATGTGCTTATCTTGCCTCATGTCATGTGCAGATGTAGCAGTTTCCAGTCTGTAGGTGGACTTGCCTCACTGTGTGGATGTTGCAATAATGAGAAGAGATACTAGCCTTGCTGATGGCAAAGGATTTAATGAAGAGCACATTTATTTGTTCAAGTTAACAGTAGTAATTGCTCTCTGCCTTACTCCAAAAGATTGTCTATTTAATGTCAGATACCCTACCTTACTAGAAACATGTGGAATTGGGCCGTGAACCTCAGTGAAGGATTTAATCCCTTTGGATAGCAACTGGGTTCTAGCCAATCATGTAAGGAATCTGAAATAATCCATTAAAGGCAAGGTCAGATATGACAGGTATAGTAAAAATTGCACTATAAAATATTTTTCATTAAATGGATAATATCTACTATAATGAACGACTAATAAAAATTATTAATATACTTCAATCAACTGGTTTATGTTAAAGTTGTGATGGCAATAAGTTTGACACTTATTAATAAAACTGGAGTAATTCCCTATCTATATATCTATCTATCTATCTATCTATATATATATATATACAGTGATAAAGATATGTATAAGAGAATGTAGTGTGGACTAACTAATGAATGCATGTTCGGCATAAAATGTGCATCTAGGTAATCGTACATCTTTTTCTTTGGTTATATATTTATAATTTTACCCTCTGCAAGGTATTAAAAGTGAAGAAAAATTAGCCCTTGCCTTATATGAGAATGGCGTAGGAAAAATTGCACTACAGAAATATTATTCATTAAATGGATAATCTCTAATCTAATGAATGACGAATAAAAATTAACAATAGATTACAACTTTATCTGGATAAGAGAAGTTTTTATATTAGCTGAATTTGAATTCATAACATTTTCCTTGTTTGTGCATTCTCAGGATTTTTTAATATATTAAAAAAAAAAATTTTGAGGCTTTTATTTTAGAGATATAAAAAATTAAAGACAAAAAATTTTATAACCACAATATTTTTGTATACTGACCAATGTTTAAATGAAAAAAGTGTTGTAAAATAATTTTTCAGATTTTAGAAAAAACGAGTTATTATAGCGAAATTAATCACAATTAATTAAATCAATCAAATAATGAACAAACAAATATACTTGTTTGTACACCGTGACAAGCTGAGCAATTTATTTCAAGATAAAAAAAAAAAAATATCTACAGCATAATAGAATCAGAATGACTTCAATATTAGTACATATAATATGGGGGAAAGAACTTATCTTTGGATAAAATAAAAATATTTGCTTTGGAATTAATCAACAATATATTTAGGAGGAAAAAAAGGAATGTAAAAAATAACGATGGAAAACATTAAACGTGAATTTAATCGATTAGACCCTGCCTTCAGATGTGGACTAGGCCAGATTCCTTCCTTATCTGATCGAATTGAGCATTCATTGCTGCTAACAAATGTGTAAACATATAGATAAAATGCAGCCAATTGTTAGTATGGGCGTTCTTTGAATCTGATTTCTTTCAGTAATATTGGGGATCTGGCAAAAAATAGTCAGCCTTTTTGGAGGTAAGGAAAGAACATTTCTCTAACCTAAGAGATGATACGTATTCTCCATTGAAACACTGCTAACAGTGAGTGTCTCCATTATAGCCATTATGATATAGGCAAGTCCCCAATAGGACTGGAAGCTGCTAAGATCAGAAACGACTCGAGGCAAGCTGTTTGGTACAGCTTAAATGGTCATTTGAAAAAATCATGAGGCAGGCTTTACATACAGGTGAAAGTGAGTCAAGTATTTTGGACACTACTGGCCCTGCATTAATTGAGATTATGTATGTCAGTATATTCATTGATATTTTATATGATGTATATATATTTAGTCCTAATAAATCGTATTAATTAAACTCCAGGTGTTCATATTTTTCATTACTGTTGGTTTGAGTCTGCAATCTAGACCAAACACAACAGAATTAGTGACCAAACACAACAATTACCAAACACATTTTTTTTTTAATTAAAAGTTAATTTATTTGATTATCTGGTTTATGATATTGAAAACTTGTATTAGTCAAAAAGTAAGCATCTTAATTTGAGCTCAAATTAAACTTGAAATCACAGAAGATAGAATTCCTTAGACCCTTGAAGCCAATGGCATAAACATAATGAGTATACTTACTACTATAAATTATAGTTAGCTACAAAAACAATATATATAACATATTCATCATTCTGTGAGTACATTTTATTTTATTTAGGTTATCCCAAAAAAACACATTCAATGGTATCTTAAAATGGGTAGCGATGTCGTATGCGTTCGATGCCATCTTGAATTTTAAAAGTACCCAAAACCCCCACTGACACATCCAAGTGATAAATGAAATTGATTATCAACACATGGTTTCAAAAAATGTCAGTTACAAAATTGCAAATTTCATCATTAATTTAAAAATCAAAATGCAATATTTGCAATTGTCATTGAATATTTAAAAATCAACATCATAATTTTGATTAATATGTATGTATATGTTTATATATTCATGATTTCAAGACAAAATGCTTAAGACTGGCTTATATATATAAAAGTTAAGTAAAAGAGAAGAGTGGTATCATTCTTTTCTTGTCAAAAAATCTCTGTCATAGTGTCTAAGTCCGATCAGCTCCTCAGACCACTGTTTCAACAGCTATTGGCTGTCTGAAAGTAATAGTAAGCTGCATGTGGAAGAATAGCAACCTTACCAGTCATTATTAATATTTAACATTTAATAAAAAATGCAAGAACCAAGTTAATAACTGTGAGTTAATACTTTGCAATAACATATGTTATTACAATTCACACAAATCTTTCCAAAATTAAAATGTAATTTAGGTTTGTTATGTAAGCCTATGAAAGAAATCAAAAGGCAATTTACATTTCTACTTTTTAAAAAATGAAAAACCTAATTAACCTACTATTCATTAATATGCCTAAATTATTTCTAAGATAAAATAGCTGAAGTATAGCACATTATTATTACAAATAATAGGATTTTAGTTTTTTCTTATCAGAAGATTCTTGGTTAGCTATTGCTGACCACACAAATCTATAAGGGCTCCTGAAATTGGTTTTCACCATTATTTCACATGTAATTAAAAAAACAATTTTCAGTGATAATTACATAAACAAAACCACTATTTTTATACAGTTAGCTTTATCAATTCATGTGACTAAATACTTTGCATTAACATATCTTATCGGAATTTCATATAAATCTTTCTAAAATGAAAATGCAATTTACATTTGTTTTATTAAGACCTATGAAGAAGAAAACAAAAGGCAATTTATGTTTTTCTACTTCTAAAATATAAAAAACCTAATTAAGCTACTTTTTATTTATTTGGTGGTATGCAATCCCTTTAAACTCTTTTAACGTGTTTTTTTCCCACCGGGGGCTCCAGCCCAAAACCCTTATGCCAATCTCTCCTGCATTTTAAACTACCTCAAGTATATAGAATCATTAAAGCATGCATATCATCAATAAATAAAAAGTAGGTTCAATTTTTTTAAAGTAGATACTGTAAATTGTATTTTGATTTCTTTCTTTGACCTTATAACAAATGTAAAATTGCATTTTGATTTTTTAAAAATTTATGCAAACTACGATAATCGTTGTTAATGCAAAATGTATTTAGTTACATGAATTGATAAAAACTTAGAAACACGACAGGCTTATATATACTGTGTCTATATATGTTGTAATGTACATTATTATATGTTCCAAATATATTGGCATTTGGTAAAAGCTAAAAAATAAAAAGTAAATTTAGGTTGTTGTTTTTTTGACTAATTTTTTTTTAAAAAAATAATGTACAGTGAAAGTTAAATTATTCTTTCGTATTTTTTTAATGTAATTGGAAATAAAAGTAGAATTGGAGAGAACAAAAGAATTCAAAAATGTAAAAAAAAGATAAGAGAAATAAAAAATATTTTGGATAATTAAAGATGGCCAAAAAAACTTGATAAGAAAAAGAGAACTTTATAACGAAAATTTTATAAAGACTCTACAAGATTATGAACCAAAAAATGCCATGATAATGCAACATGCAGAAGTCCGAAAAAACTGGACCTCTAGTATATAAAAGGAGGGATTAAGTTGGAGGAATGTCTTGTTAGTTGGTTTCTTTTAGTTGGTCTTGGATAGCAATAATATATCCAAGATCGCTCCTAAGCTGGAGAAGTAATTGGGTATGTCCTGGAAGTAGAACCGAGCTTCCTGATTACCATCGTGCCTGAAGATGTATCACCAGATAAGCTTTCGTGACTGACTAGGAGAATGGACCACAAGATCAACTAATAATCCAAAGGCCATGAACTCATTTAACCCCAAGAAACTTCATGCATAGTTATCTACAACCATCGTGGAATTCACTAAAACTTACCGGTAAGTTATGCTTCATTATCCTTATTAACCACCCAAAGTTAACCATTTCTAAAAACTACTCGTGAAAATAAGCTTATATTAGAATCCCATTAGAAACTTTAATTTGTTGATCAAGAGACTTTTTTTTAACCAAGAACTTTTGTAATTAATTATTCAGCAGTTATTTTTTTATTATTATTGTTTTCCCGTCAGAATTAAGTGTGTTCTCTCTAATTTATTTGTTAAATAATTTATTTCAAATATTTTTTTAGTCTATTAGAATAAAAATATTTCTAATACCACTTTTTATTTGTTCATTATTAATAACAGTTATTACTTTTTATTATTAAATTTATTATTAGTTTAATAAGATTTAAAAACATAATTTTCCCTTGCCAATATGTTTGAATAAGCCCTAGGGATAATAATCATAAAAAAAATAATTCCCATTACAGTATGATGTCAACACTGATTAAGTTAAAAGTCATTTTCTTTTTTTATCTGGGTGGAGAACCATTATTTGGCCTATTACAGTCGGACTCTTTTAGAATAAAAAGTCCTGGCTATTCATATTAAATAAATTGTAAAGCTGATTTCATTAATAGCATAATTCTCAACTATTAATAGGCTGAGTTAATCCGGGAATACAGCTATGTTTTTAGAATAGAAATTACAACTTTCTTCTTTTTGACATAGTTGATCAACTTGCACGCAGTTTATATTAGCGTAGAGGCTTCAACAAAACGGAAAATGTTATAATATATATGTGTCTATATATGTGTGTGTGTGTGTGCAAAATATTTAGTTACATGAATTGATAAAGCTGAAACACACAAGCTTATATGTATCTATATATATATATATATGTGTGTGTGTGTTCAAGTGTATCAGTGTTATGAGATAGTGTGGAGAGTGGTGGGTTATGTGAAAGTCTGTGCTCACATTCCCTTATATTATGAATTGATAAAGTATAATTGTATAAAAATACATTTTTGTTTTATAATTATCAGTGGAAATTGTTTTTTTTATATTAACACTTCTATTTTATGTTGTAATCTTTTGGCATATAGTATAATCTATATTTATTAATTAATGTTTTTTTTTTTTTCAATTTTTTTTTGTTTTTTCTTCTATTTTTTTTTTGTTTAAGTACTATAAATTCAGAGCTGATATAGTACACCTCCTACTACATTTTGACGACACCATCCAAAATCATCTTTGACACATCATTTATCGCATGGATATGTCAGTCAGCAGAAGTTTTTGGGTGGGTTTTTAAAATTCAAAATGGCATTGTGCACATACTATATCAGCACCTTAAAATGTCGCTCACTTTAATATTAAAATATTATTGCTTAAAAATAAAATATGAAATCATTTCAATTATTAGTTTTTATATTTTTACTGCTGGAGAAAATAATTGGAATATTTTGTATTTTTGTCTCTTTTATTATTATTTGTTTTATTTTAAATAAGAAGGGTGTTCTGGTAAAATATAATAGCAGTATAAAATGGCAGGACAATACTTTGATATATTTTAATAAATATGCAATAAGTTTCTACCTGAATAATTTAAGATATTTTATGTTATATATTAAAATATTTGTATTTGTTATTTTGCTTGAGATAATAATAACCTTTACGTTATTTCAAAATTGATTTTAAAACTTAAAATTTAATTATGAAGTAATACTCACAAAAATATTTGTCTTCATATTCAGACAAAAGTATATCTCATTATTTTTTATGTATTACAATGGGTTGTCGTCGATTAGCCACCAAACACTGCCTGATGTTGCTGTTTTAGCAATTTACATTTATTAAAATTATTTAAAGGAGTTCTGCAAATACATTTAAGCTTATGCTTCGATGTTAGATGTATTTTGTTATTATTATAAATCTTTTGATTACGTGTTATTACCTCTGATTAATATCTGAAATTTCCACTAATAAGTGCTTTTCGTGTGTTCACTTAAGTTTGAAACCTGGAAAATATAAACATAAGATATATAAGTGTGTGGTTGATTGCCTGTCTGAAATCTACAGTCACAGGTATGTAGAAATTTGGCAAGGTTATTATTTTACCAAAATCAATGAAAGAAATTTATTAATCATTATATTTTTGTCTTATTTTATGCCCTCCACAATATCCAAACCTCAATTTATCAATGCTCTATTCTAATTCCACAATAATATTCTTTGTCATTCAATAATTTTAACCCTATGGTCATTCTTATTTTTCAACAAGTGTTGCTATGACTGTTTATGAACCACTGTAACCATTATTAAAATTAAGAAGTGATCTTTGCTTTAATTCTCAGTAACTTTCTTCATTAACTATATAGATTTCTCATTTTAAAATTTATATATAATTAATCAGCCCCCAATCAAACACTAATCCATAAAAGCAGTTTAAATTTAAGAGTATATATAGATCTTATCCTAATTTTCTCTGAATATGATATCAATAACAATAGATAGATAGATAGATAGATAGATAGATAGATAGATAGATAGATAGATAGATAGATAGATAGATAGATAGATAGATAGATAGATAGATAGATAGATAGATAGATAGATAGATAGATAGATGGATGGATGGATGGATGGATGGATGGATGGATGGATGGATGGATGGATGGATGGATGGATGGATGGATGGATGGATGGATGGATGGATGGATGGATGGATGGATGGATAGATAGATAGATAGATAGATAGATAGATAGATAGATAGATAGATAGATAGATAGATAGATAGATAGATAGATAGATAGATAGATAGATAGATAGATAGATTTGGCACTCCCAACTTCCTTAAAATAATGCAAAGTCTAATGTGTTTATATGTCATAGGTACTATACACCTAAATTAATATTATAGTATGTAACCATATATTTCATCAATAAAGATTATGTTGAAAATATAAATAATTTAGTTGAGTGATAATATAGCCTAAAATCAATTAATCAACAGGATTTTCATACTTATTGTTACAATATGGAATGTGACAGTTGTATTTTTTTAACATTAATGGTTATATTTTTGTTTGTTTAAGTTATAGAAATAAAATAAATTCATTGAAACCGAATAACAGAAGAGAATTTTTTGTTATAAAAAAGTAATTATTATGTACAAAACTCTAAATATTATATATATAACTTGTATTTTATTATTGGAAATGTAAGGGTTCAATAAAAAGCTGTTCTAAAAGTTGTGCTTTCTATCATTAAATATGTATTTATTTTAAAATATTCTATTGTTAAAGTAATAATTGTCAAAACCAAACGTTTCTTTTGTATGATCCAAATATAATATAAAAGATTCTATTAAAATATTTATAAATTATAAACGCAAGTTTAAAAAAAATATTTTACCTGCTAACGTTAATGAATTTTATACTAAAGGTATAAAGCATCGTTCATATATATATATATCCAATATAACCCGTAGTTTAATTATCTCACTTGCCTCAAGACAGAGAATGTTTTAGTTTCACCTGCATATAGCAGTATTGTTTTCTGACCACAACTCTTTTATGTTAAAGTAACGATGAAAGTAAGTTACTTTTCACTTAAAGGGAGGTTACATAAATACTATATGAAAATAAAGATCGATTACGATGAGTTAGAAGAAGTTAACAGCTACAAATATCTTGGTCAGATTATTAATACAGATAGAAAACATAATGGATGAAATTAATTATAGAATTAAACTTGTTTGGAGTGCTTTTGGTAGAAATAACTTGATACTAAAAGGAAATATGCCTATATGTTTGAAAAGGAAGATTTTTAATAAATGTGTTTTACCAGTTATTACTTTTATGTATCTGTGACTTAGACACTTAATAGAAGAGCAACACAGAGACATCAGACCATTCAAAAAGTATGGAGATATGCATGTTAGGAGTAGCAAGAAGAGA
>JAQFVV010001929.1:0-41192 GCA_028023455.1 Epiperipatus broadwayi | reverse complement strand
TTAAAGCATTCCTAAAAATTTACAAAACATGTAATTATAATTATCCAATAAGTCCTTTTATCAATTAAAGTGGTCTTTATTTATACATTATACCTACAAAGTAAAACAAAAAATATATATGCCTTAGTATTCTGACTCACCATAAGCTATTATATACTTTGCAGTGTGAAAATAGATACATTGACAGGTTTTATAAAGATAATGATAGTATCTCTGCAAAAATAAATAGAAAGATACTTATATAACACTTAAGAACATCTATGATAGGGCATGTAAATAAATATTCTCAACACTTACAATATATTTTATATTTGAAACTTCGTAATGGAGCTAATAATACATTATGAAGATCGAAATGCCTTATATATGATAACACAATTCAAAATACAATATTAATATTAAAATTGAAAACTGTTATAAGGATATATAATATCCACTCAGTAACTATCTATAGACAGTGCCAATGAAGATGCTAGCTGTGCTCGAACTCATGGATTGAGCTAAATAACATATAAAGGTTCAATATAATATTCACCTAAAATTACCTAATATAATGTCATATAACTACCAAGTATAAGGCATAAAATTTAACAATAATAGTGAACAAATAAATAACTAAACATTTCACCACACAGTCAGCAAAGGCACAAAGCACCACCATTTGATCTAATACTATATGTGCATTGATGAAACTTCATTGCATAATGAGGATAGAAACATTCAACGTTTGCAAACTACCTAAAATTTTCTCTCTCACATACTGATTTCCTATAACACTTTGATTTAAATACTAGTGATCCAATGTATAAAAAAGGCTGTTATACACTGGAAATTTATCGTTAATTAAGTTTGAAACAACAAATACAAAAACTCCAAATAATAACAAAAGAGTTTATAAAATAAATCTTCTACTATGATTATCCCACTACAAAAATGACAGTCCTGTCCTGAATTCTTCCTATGATTACCAAAATTTAAGTGACTGGTCCAAGGGCACAACTAGACATATAGCTTAGCACTAGATTGAGAAGAAGTTGAATAGTCATAGTGACAATTTGTTTATCTACTGTGGTTACATAATTTAAAAAATATAATCTTATATGGACTTTAATAATAAAACTCAATGGCCTTACCAACAGACATAATGAGATATAATATGTTATAACTAAAATTAAAACAAAGGCACGTTAATAATAACTTAAAATATTTACTATATTCATTTTTTTTACTAATTTCATACCCAATTATCCCTTTGATAATACCCTATACTAACTCAGATCTATTAAAAAAATAAAATGCAAGTACAAATTGTAAACTCAATCGTTATTTTTTTAATTCGTCCAAAATTTTTAACATATATATAATTTTTTCCAAGCAAAAATGTGCCACAACAAATCTATATAAACAAACAGTAACCAAATTGATTATGAAAACCTTGTTCAAATAGGTGTGAAACTCTAGGAAGGCAATTTAAAGTAAAAATGTGCAGGATTGCTCAGCACTTCACAACCCTCTCACTTCTGAATAGAATAAATTAATTCAAATCTTAAGGGATACCATAAGTTTTTGCAGTTTGCTGCAAACATCAAAAATTCCGGTTTCAAGCAATAGATTATAGACATAAGGAAATTTCTGTATTTCACTTAGGGACTTAATTAATAACTGAACTTTACTTCAAATCCCCTGCATGTCTTACAAGATTGAGCAGTTAACATAGATTTGGGGAATCTAATTTTATTCCTACATCTGGAATACAACAAAAATGTACAGAAATATACATAAATAAAAGGACACATTGAAGTAACCTAACACCCTACCTCTCATTTGAATTCAATTAAAATAGCAATAATAAAAACCCCATTAACAGTCCCAGACTCCATTAGTTGAACTTTTCCATATTCCAGGACTCAAAGTTGATGCAATCTAGAAATTCTATTATAAGATGATTATCATAAAAGTTCACCAAGTATCAGTTCAGATTTACACTAGTTGAATAGCTGTTTAATTGTCACCAAGAGGGTAGTGTTCAGGTTAGATTTTGATTCAAATTACTGTTGTGAATGTCCTTTTTGTCTCAGATTAGTCCTCAAACATATCCATGGCAAGCTAATTGATTCATCCTTTACTTAGTTGGGAATTACTCCTGTGGCTCCAAGTGTGGCTTGGAAATGTTTTTCTCTGCCTGAAAGTCCTTGAAGTTGACTTGCTGGTGAAAATTCTTCTGGTGATGGATAATAGCACTTTTGAAGGAAAAAGTCTTGACAGACTGAACAAAGAAAAATGCAATTTATAGGCTTTGCAACCAACATGATTCACACTTTGATTTATTTTTAAATATATTTCAGCACTTCTAATTTTGTCCTTTGTTGCTTATTTCCATTATTTAATTAGTGGGAAAAAAGTTCTGGTTCAAGTTAACGCTTGTAATATCCCAAGTTTCAATAATAGAGTGAATTACTAAAATCTATCCTTTTTTTTTCTTTTTATTTTTACCAAGTCATATATTTCTAAGAATTACAATTAAAAAAAAAATTTAAAAAAGTTTTAACTCAAGATTTTATTTTAGCTCAAGATTTAGTTAATTTGTAAATTTAAAAAAAAATCCATAAAAAAAATCCTGATTTCTTTGAAATAAAGAAAAAAAAATTGAGAACTGATTTAAAAGATTAGAGATAATACATTATATATTTTTAACAATATTCTATTTTTAACATATAGACATAACTCAAAATTAAATATAATATATATATATATATTTACAGATGAGGTGACAAGAAATACTACCACAATATCTCTTCTTACCCAATTTTATCTGAAAGAGTATATAGCATTGTAAACATAATTATGATACTATAAATAATATTAATCATAATAATTTATTATATAAATAATAATAATAAAAATAATAAATAATAGTAATAATAATAATAATAATAATAATAATAATAATAATAATAATAATAATAATAATAATAATAATAATAATAATAATAATAATAATAATAATAATAATAATAATTTAATATATATATATATATGCTATTTGTTTTACCATTTTTAGATTAAAGTTATTTTTCCATCTTATAATGAAAATATTTCTTTTATTCAAGTCCTTTTTAAAAAAAAATACAGCAATGCGGCCTTTCTCTTAGGCAGGCAGAAGATACATATGCAAAGATTTTTATCAGAAATTCTTTGAGAAAATGTTTGCAATATAAAATTTAACAAATTTAAAGTTGACAAGAGTTGAGAGCAGATAACTTGAATAATACATGATTACTTTATCACATTACTCCTAATTGTAATACAAATTGGAAGAGAAATGATGAGAAAAATATATTAATAAATAAAAGTTCTTTATAAAGTTTTATATTATAGGTTTATATATTTTATACATAGTAAGTAGGATGTCGGTTTAAAAATATTTTTTCTTCCTGTTTTGTTGAATGTCAAGTAATATGTTTCACCAGAAACAACAAAGAAATGCACAAAATATTCTAAATGAATAAAGAGATGAACTCAGAATAAATAATTATCAATTCAATGTTAGCTTATCCATCATAGAATAGTAAACAAATAGTTTTTTTAAAAAAAGATGATTCTTATAAATTTTGCTTTCATTATATTTTGATAATATGATTCCAAATCATTACAATCCTTCTTCTATTCTCAGTACACTTTCTACTTTTATGATAATTCATTCTTATCGTACTTTTAATTGGACAAAAATGATAATAACTTCTATAAGCATCTGTAAAATAAATTAAGAGTGATTGACTTTAATAACTCATTCATTAATTACTCATCTTTTATATTGAAGTTTTATTGAAAGTATAACAAACACTTCATTAATAGTTAAAACTAGTGGTAATAATAAATTACAGGATTATTTTAATTGTCAAAGGTAATTGTTATAGCTAAAGTTTGAATTTGATTAACATTTTAGAATAAGTAAAAACTAAACCTTTGTTTTCCATATACTTCTTAATATGGAATTCGTTTTCTGTTGACTTTCTTAAAAAAAAATATTAACATTATTGTTTGATAAGTTGATTGAACATATATCATAGGATATTATTGCAATGGATAACTTCTTGCTTTTTATTCAGCCACAGAAATGATGAAACTTAAAACTTTTTAAATAGATTTTTTTAAAAAATAATCATTAAATAAAAAATAAGCAATTATTTAAAAATTATTAATTATTAGTCATTATTCATTAATATATTGAATCCTTATTATTTTTATTTCCCTGATTTTTCATTTTTTTATTAAAACACCTGTGCATGTGTTTATCGCTGCAGTTCCTATAATGTAATATAACTCAACCAATCCCTCTCCCAGTATTTTATCACAATATGTGAATTAATAGTGTATATTTAACTTTTTTAATTGATCTGACCTTGAAATTTTAACTCAAGCAAGACTATCTCAGCACATGATGTTCGGATTGACAATTACCACATAATTAATTTTATTAACTTTATTTAATTATGAAATAAATTATTTATTTGATACTCTCTCATAAAAGCTTATTAAATGTAATTATTTAATGTACTCTTTGGTAAAATATGGCTTTTAATAATAATCAAAAAATAATAATCAATTATTTACTATAGCTATATAATCAATAATAATTTTATATATAAAAAGCTTTTTCAGCACCTGCTTTGGTGCCCTTTTCAAATGTTACTAATCTATTCAAAATTAACAAATTATTTCTGACATAAAATCTTCTAGTGTCCAATAATGAAATTAAAGCAAACAATAATAATATAAACCATTAAAACAAATCAAAAACACTTATATATAAATTCAATAATTACAAAATAATTGACTCATATCATAATATGTTAAATAAATATTACATGCATGTTTTAAACAATTATATATATATTTTTTTTTTTTTTATATATATATATATATATATATATATATATCATCTTATAGAATTTTCCATTCATTTTTAATCAACTAATTATTAACTAAATAAATAAATTATTTTTAATTGTCTCTGCATTCAAATGCATGCCCACATAACTACATTCACATGTACACTAAATATAACCAAGGTTTTAAAACAATTGCATCTAAATTAGTTACTAACATTTATTCAACTTGAAACTTATTCAAATTGAAATTTATCTCAATTAGTTATGCTCAAATTTAATATTTCTAAATTTTAATTTTAAATACTATTGCATAAATTAACATTTTATAAATTATTATTTTAAAAACTAACAAACAAATATCCTAACAAAATTAAACAATTATTTTTTATATGGCGGCATAAAATAACTTTGTTTATTGCATTTACTTAAAACATAGGAAGTTTTAAATTAACTTTTCTTTAGATTCAAACCACTTTTAATATTTTAAGCAAATATTAAATAATCTAAGTGTTTCTTTACTAAGAGTAAATAGGCCAGGTAAATTATTTTTAACAATTACTATTAAAACATTTAGTTAAGAGTTTTATAGTTTAATAATAATAATAATAAAAATGAAATCTATTTATTATAATCTTAAAAAAAAATTTAAACATAGAATATATTAATTCTAATATTTTTATGGAATAAATGATGAATTAATAGTATTATTTCTGGGAGCTTATAGCTGGCATTTTAGTACAATAACAAGTACTTTTTTTAGAGATTCTTTCTTAAATTATAACAATGTGTGTGGTGACATTTAAAATCATTATTATTTTTTTTTTGTTATTTACTCCTCATTCTCAAATTCTATTGGATGAGAAGTTTTTAAAAAAATATTTTATTTTCTAATAGCTTTTTCCAAATTTTAATAATTTTTTTTAAAAGTGTAAATTGAAGAATATTAAGAATGTTTGGAAAAAGCTATTGGAGGATAAAATATTTTTTAAAACTTCTCAACAAATAAAATTTGAAAATAAGGAGAAAAATAATGCTTTTAAATCTTACCATATACATTCTTATGGTTTGAGAAAGAAGCTCTGAAAAAACCCCTACTTGTTATGTACTGAAAGAACATATATTCAGCTATTACATGGAAGCTCCTGGAAATAATACTATATATATATATATATATATATATATATATATATATATATATATATATATATATATATATATATATATATATATATATAAAGGTTGAAAGAATTGATCTTCACACATTCACTATTAGATTAGCATTAAATTTACATGCACTTATCTATGAATAAATGTTTAAAACAATAAGTAATGTTTATGCTTAGAACTTATTCTTATATAAACCAACTCTTTGAATCATGCTTAAATTAGGACTTGATATTATTATGAACCTGATAGTGATAAATCATTTGTACTAATTACATAATTGAAACTAATATAATTCAAAATTGCAAGTAGTTAAAAATGAGATTCATTTTTTCCTGTGATATATAAACTAAATTAGTAGAAATAATTTGTTATTTGCAATATCAGTAATCATGCTCAGTAAGGATTGGTTTATATAAGAATATGCTCTAAGCATAAGTGATTCATTTATTCTTTTAATTAAAACAGTTATTTACAAGTAAGTTGATGTACATTTAATATTAATCTAATAGTGCATATGTGAAGAGCAATTTCCTTCTTTAAAAACAGTGTTAACAGTTTACAGTCCTAAAAATAAGAGCATAATTTAGTTCTGTCAGTCCTAATTATAAAATTAAAAAAAAAATCATTCAAACACACTTTCTTCTTGTATTTCAAGAAAATTCAAGGGATATACCAGTGAAGAACTATCAGATAATTGAGGAAACACACCCTTGTTGTTGTTTGGTTATAAAGTCAGACATAAAAGACTCATAAATTCTCTATCTTGTCTGATGCTTGTTGATGAGCAACCTACCTTGGTTCATTTATTATATAAATAGTCACATGATGACAAATTTAAAAATATATGGAGTAGAGATTAAAATTTTTCACTGCTTAGTTCTTTTATGTTTAAAAAGGAATAAAAGTTTTTTTTTCTTTTATTTAACACTTTATAGGTTATATGGTATTAAAATACTATTCAGTTAAATGTTTTATGTATTTTGCAAAAACTAATTTTATATATAGTAATATTTTTTTTATTTTATTTTTAGACTTATGATAAATCCTTTTATTCATCTTGGAAATATTATCATGTAAAATAAATAGTAGATAATTTGTAAATATTTTATTCAAAAATTAAAAAAGGAACATATCTTATATTCAGTTAATATCAATATTATTTTTTAAAATTTCATATTTATTAATTATGAAAGAAATTTGAAATTAAAATTTCAATTGTAACTCTCAGACAATATTTTATTCATTATTAAAAATATAATTAAAGTATATAAATGAATATATTCATATATAAAAAAGTACAATCTATTCCTATATAAGTATATAAATAGATAGAAATAGAACCAGTTGCATATTGTTAGCTAAAACTTAAATAGAGAAAATACATCTTATGAGAATCACTTAGCTAAATTATTTCAGCAGCTGCTACTTATGAAGCAAATTTAAAGTCTGAACAAAGTCACTTTATTCAAATTTTGTTTATTTCAAAGTTAGTGCTTTTAAAATAATCTTACATTAAGTGATACTGATAATATATATTTTCATAAATAAATCAGTATTTAAATAGACAAAATGTAATATTCAGGCTAATTTTTAAATGTCATAATTATTAACAAAGTAAAAAATGAATTTGTAAGCCATTATTGTGTCTGATTTAAATATTTCAAACATTAAAATGCATAAAATTATTGCCATATTTGATTTACTTTCTAAATTCTATAACCTAATATAAATATACAATATTAAATTAAAAACTGCCATGACATAATATTAAATTGTATTTTCATAGAAAATATTTTAACTGTCTACAAGTTCAGATGTAAACACATGTAGAATTACATTTTAATTAAGATCCACTTATTTAGTTTTTCAGCTTTAATTTTCCTTAACAGTACTAGATTTCTATCACAATAAGTCAATTCAGAAGTTTTTTGATTTGTTTATAGACAAAAAAAAATAACTTGCTTTATTTTTAAGTAATAAGTACTGATTGAGTCTTACCTATCATTTTCCTATTTGAATAGTTAGGACTGTTGGTGTTGCTAGAAACAATGCTAATTTAAATCAATGTGAACATAAAATATTATAATAAATTACATGTTAATTATTTTAATCAATCTGAAATTTAGAATTTGTATTAAAAGAGACAGAGGAAGTTGTGAATGATTTTTTATTAATATAATTAAAAGTTTAATTATGTATCAGGTATTCATTATTTTATGTAATAATTATAGATTCACACAAATATAATATTATAACATTTGTTTCCATTTTTTTTATTGAGGTGACATTAAATTATTTTAGCATTTCAGTTTTTACCACAATCTTAATCTATGAACTACAGTTTATCTGACTGTTAATATATGTTATCCCACTCCCCTTTTATGCTTTGCTATAAAAAAATTTTCACTATTCTAAAGCAAAATATTTCACTCAAACATATTCAAATTATAATATCTGACTCCATTAACAAAAAGAAGGTCTTGATCTTTGTAATCTTTTAACTAGAAATCTATTATTTTCACTTATTTAATATAATTCTATTTTACAAACTATCAGAGTAGTCTAGAATACTTTTTATCATTTCTCTTGATTATTTTGATTAATGAATATCTTTCCTCCAGTCAGTATTGAATTACATTTGGTTCTCAATAAGTTATTAGGATATGCATATTAGGCAAAAGATATAATTAAGCATTCAAATAGTCCATTCCATAACTAAAGCCTTTTGAATATTTTTTAAATAAAATATCAGGTGGGTCAGCAATATGAAATGGCACTGAGAGTGGTGCGTGAAAGTCTGAGTTTGAACCCCGCATATATTACATATATAAATGCAGGTTTAAGCCTGTACAATGTATAAATAAAATATTGTAAACTTGAAAACAGTACTCATCACCTAATCAAATATCAGATGGTAGACATTTAATTTTTCTAAAATAACAAATAAGTACATAAAAAAATTTCATGTTTCATATGCATTTATCATAAATGCATTGATCAAATAAAATGAGTTTGTAAATTCATGTACATCAAATTTTATAAATTTATTATTAATGCATTTATTTATAATAAGCCTTATTAATTTATGATGTAGCTATAACATTGAGATGTCAATATTTTTTATAAGCAGAACAGAAAGCAGTGGACAACTATCATCTTGGCACTCTATTGCTGAGTTACACTACCTGATTTCACTCTTAGAACTTAACATACAATCGTAATACTTTTTAAAATGCTCTTCATCATCATTTTTACTATTATCGATAAACCACAGGATAAAGAACTCTCTAATTTTGATGCTGCTTCCCCAGTCCATAGACTTTCTTCTCCACATCATAGCAGCAAGCTTCTGTATTTCTTTCATCTTCTCACAGCACAAAAAGTATAAAAAAGATATTACAATTACTTTTTAACATTATTATCTTAAAGCTGTGAAATATTTTATTACATTAAAAAAACAATAAATTTAGAACAAAAATATATAGCAGTAATATATATATATTTCGATTTTAAATAAAATTGATAAAAAAAAAATGTCTCAAGTTGAAAACCATCTATAGATTGAGTCAGTAAAATCTTTTTTAGAAGCAGAAATGAATTTTATTTTATTAGGTCAATCACAATCTGACATCCGGAAGATTTTTAGTGAGAAAGATTCTTTAATAGTGATCATTAAAAATAAAAAAAAGCATTTTGTAAAAATAAAAGACTAAAATATAGTTCTTTAAATTTATTATAACTAAAAAGTGATTTTAAATAGAATTAGTTTTTATGCATTTACTGAATTTTTCTTTTTTTCTTTTTTATATATATATTCAATATGTCTATACATGTATATTTGAATTAATGAACTAAATAAAGTTTATATATATGCCAAATCTATGAGTTTTATAAAGTTGTGTTTATTTACCTCTTTAAATAAAAAAAAAATCGAATTGTTTTGTTGCTCAGGAGTTCATGGGGTCGTAATTTCGATGGCCGGAAGTAACAGAACTAGAATTGCTCCTAGGACCCAATTTGGAACTTTACCATTACGCTAAATTATGCAGAGCATTTTACTCCTTTTATTAAAAGGAACTGATCCTAAGAGACGTGATCGAATGTTTTTTTTTTTTTTTTTCTGGTAATGATTATCTTTTCAGCAAATCAAATAAGAAATATAAGTCATCATACTATTTTTTTCTCTGATACTATTTTTTCAATATGTTTATGATTTTTCTTTACTTTATCTTTCAAAAGGAAATTTTATTCACAGACCATAAGAATCATTTACGAAAAGAAGGACATTTACATATCAATCTCAAAGGAGACCAGTCAACAAAATCAGAGGTTACGCTTGTATATATAAACAAAAAACAATTAATTTCATATCAATTACATTAAGACATTAGTTATCACCAGAAATTAAAGACATATAACTTCCCATTCCAGAAATCATAGTAGTGACCCATTTACATTAATCTGATCATGTATATCACATATATGACCCTGTTAGTCAATTCAAACACATAAGTTTGTTTAATTTATGAACATGTGGACAATGATTAAAACCATATTTGGCCATTTAGTCTATAGAGTTTTATCCTATCAAGTGAAGAGAATTTCCAATGTTTCTGTGTGTATTAATTTAACATTTTAAATATCAAGAGATTAATCATTATGAATCATATATGAAAAACATACACTTTACTTATAGATCATGAGGTTAGCCAATCCAATATAGGGATTGCATTGATAAAAATTACTTAAAAGCAGGTTTTCATAGAATACGTAAGACTGAAACTTACTTGAAATATATCATAGATTCTTTACAGTAAACAAATCAGTTACCATTAAGCATTGTTAAAGCAGTCTTAATATATTTACTGGGTCATTGATTAAAATTGATCCATTGATCAAATGGAAGCCCTTTCCTATTATTCATCAATTAGGTGAGTAACTTTATAATGCCATTTTCTAGTTATTGTATCTCTTCCATATAAAGTTTATCTAGAATGTTTTAGGTAAATGGTTCATTAAATTTTCTCACTATCTGTGGATTTACAACTTTATATTCTTTTCATCATTGGTACTACACTTTGCTTTAGGTTTATTAGGCACCAGGTCTGGTTGAACATCCAATTCTGAGAAAATTTTTGGTCTAATTCTCTAATTTCTTTTAGTAAGTGTAAAGACATTTTCATCATGTCATATTCTTCTCCACTTTCAAAGATAGTCTTATTTCTCAATGACCAAATGAAAAAAAATTTAAATGCTGCCAATCTTATGACCCCAAAATGTCCACTCTTGTAGGCCTTAGTCAAATTTACACAAGCTGATTCTTTGTTTTTAATGAGAGATTTAAAAAATTTTCTTTACTTTATACCTTATTATTGTTTTAACACCTAAAAATTCTTATGTATTTCTTTTTAACTTTTCCCTGACTGATGTAGCTTCGTGCAGCAACACACTTGAATTATAGAGCATATATCTCTATTGTAGTGCTGAAATATAGTTTTTTTTATACATTTAAAATATTTTTATGTTTGTTAATGTTTATATGTTATTTTTTCTTTCTAACCCAAACTGCTTTTATTTTACAATCTCATATTTTTAACATTACTTTTACAGAAACTTTTCATCTCATTACGTATTAGTTTCTTTACTAGATTCTAAAAATTCTACTTACGATTTAAATAACAAATTATTGGTCCAGACATTATCATGGTATTATACTGTATATATCTTCAAATCTTATATGTATTATTTATTTATATATCACCATTTATTTCATACACTTTAAATTTTTCTTCTATACTTCTATTTTTGTTGTCATTGTAATCATATTTATCTTTGTATTCTAATTTCCAAAATTATATATATTCAAGGTTTTGTTTTAATTTTGGATTTTTTTCTCTATTTCTCATCATGTATGCAAAAAAAAATATCAATATAAAATAATCGAAATTTTCTATATTTTCATTCTTCTCATCCACTTTATCTATAGTTTTATTTAAGTTATTTAATGTAGCTATAAAATAGCTTCTCCTTAGGTATGAATCTGCAAATATTTATCACTGTCATTTGTTTATTTTTAGACTGCAAAAGGATATCTGCAAAGTAAGATAAGCATACTAATGTATAAACTGAGTGAAATGATTAATTTAAGCTAATATTTTAAGAATGTCATTACATAGCCATTTAAAAAATAATCATTATATGATATAATCTTATCTCTCACATGTTTAGAAAAAAATGTCAAATTCTCATAATATTTTTATAACTATTAATATACATAAACATATCAAAAATGTATATCCTCTTGATGAAAATTAAAAGTATTGTATTATGTCGGAATTGTAGAAAAATTGTATTAGTACAGAAGGCTGGTAAAAATGTAATCAAAAAGTACTTTGGGACAAAATGAAATTTAGAAGATTATCTTACAGATCTCTGGGATTGGCTTCATTGTATTTCTATTAGAAATATGTTTTTTTTTTATTATAAGTTTAATAATAAATGTATATTACAAATAATATTTTAGAAAAAAGTGTTATACTTTTGATCATTCGTATAATTTTATATGATGGGAATCAATAATAAAACACCTTTGGCATAAATATAAAATATAATATAGAGTTCATACAATAAAAATATTCCAAACTACTGAAACCGAATAAAATGTGAAAATGGTTTAAAAGTTTTATAAGAGTTATCTGACATGATGTTTTTCGTATATAAAATAGTTTAAGACAATCATACTAATTAGTGATAAACAATATTGTAATTTTTTGAATTTATCAGTGCATTAGTGAACATAAGGTCAATCCTATCACAATCATCCATCAACCCAGAAATCAGAGCATCCTCCCACACTAAACACTTATTAGAAACATATTATTTTTCAAGTAAGTCATATACCCAATGTTACAATTTAACTTCATGTATACATTATTTTTAGACACTTAAATGTACCTTCATATATATATATATATATATATATATATATATATATATATATATATATATATATATATATATATATATATATATATATATATATATATATATATATATATACATTAAAAACCAGACATTTAGATAATCCAATTATCAATACAATCAACAATTTCAAGCTGTTTTCAAGGCAAGCTTCTATTAACAATAAAGGTGGAATCCCACCTTTATCCCACCTTTAGACACTAAGATTGCAACTTGACTATAGAGATTTAAATTATCGATACAAAGAAGTTTAAATAAGCCTCTTTAAACAGGTAAATATAACTTATTCTGAATGTAGACCAATAGTCAATTATAACATTACAAACTGCAATCATAAATTTCAAATTGCACTCAAAGTATTACTTAAATAATAAGTTTAATAATGCTCAAGGCTAAATAGGCTTTTAAGTAATCATTAAAAAACCATCAATACTTAGACAATCCCAATATCAATAAAAATCAATAATTTCAAATTGTCGTCAAGGCAAACTCATTTTAAACAATAAAGGTGGAACCCACCTTTATGATGAACCTCAATGAAAGGACACCTTTAGGTTTTAAAAAAGAAAGAAACCACTTCAATTCATCGACAAAAAAATGTGTGCAAATTTGAACATACATACATATATATATATATATATATATATATATATATATATATATATATATATATATATATATATATATATATATATATATATGAACTGGGTCTCTCTTGAATATTTATATTAACTAGGTTTGAATACTTTTAATAATAACTATAATATTATGGGAAACAGAGTGCTTCCTTCAAGCTGAAGCTATCAATGATATCAACACCCAAATCAAGCTATACAAACACATAACACGATCACATTTTCTGACTGTCACCCAACTTTGACTTCTGGATCCAAACCCTGCTATCCAAAGCACTTTATTTGTTTTGAGACAAAGCTCAGGCACCATCTTTATATATAAGTCTGTATATCCAGCTTGCTTTGATGACAGACCCACCATCTAGCACTTTAAATATTCCAAGCTAGCTCTTCTTCTCAGTTGTGAGGGGGGGGATCTTTGGCATGTACCTATAATTATTAGAAAATAGTTTAATGGTTATGCAGTTACAATAGAGATAGAGAGAGAGAAAAAGAGAGAATTGACCAAGTAACAATAAAGCAAACCAATATTTATTTTACATGCATGTACATAAGTATAGCATAATATAAAGTTTACATAAGAAATGTTAAAGATTACTTTAGGCTATGATTATAATAATCCATTAGTCATTAACACATATATGTCTCCACATTTATAATGAAAAAAAAGCATATTTACCTAAGTTTTATAATAGCATTACAACATTTTCATTGGTTCAGTTTTCCTATTTTTTTTTTT
Source organism: Epiperipatus broadwayi (assembly GCA_028023455.1). Lineage (NCBI taxonomy): Eukaryota > Metazoa > Onychophora > Udeonychophora > Euonychophora > Peripatidae > Epiperipatus > Epiperipatus broadwayi. The sequence continues at coordinate 26,778 of JAQFVV010001929.1, read as the reverse complement.
CTTTTCACTTGTTGACTGCCAACCAATTGGTTTTTTGTTTTGCATTGATGGTTTTTTGTTTCCTTTCCATTCTTCAGATTGACAATGGGAGAGAGAGAGTACTAGTGGCTTACATATGAAAAGTCAAGCATTGGGTCCATGTTGAGAACATCTGATGGTATTGAGGACTGAGAGATGAAGATCAGCCAAATGCTCCCACTGTTTTTAGCACCACATCTTGCTAAGTCAGCTTTCAGTGATGAGTGGGTCAGAAACAAATGTACTGGAAACATGGACAGTTTTTCCAACAAACTTTTCTGACCATATTCTTTTTTTTTTATTTTTAATAGTAATACTATCACAGTTAAGCATTAATAATAATAGCAATAATCATTGCATACTAATCTGACTGCCTAATAATTTTTTTCTCTTTTATATGTCTCCCTCACATAGTTTTATGTTTCTTATGTCTTAGATCAAGATTAATTAATTTTTGCATTTTCTGCTATCTAATCTCATTTAGAGATTAATCTAACTATATCATCATTTTATATTAATGAAATAGTTTGTATCATTTTAATTAATTTAATTGTTAGTTCTGATTATCTTCTATTAATCAGTAATCTTTTACTAATTACATTCAAAGTTTTCTCTTTACAAATCACTTTTGTTTTGATTTTTACATTTATGTATTATTATAAATATTTTTTCATATGTACATTTTTCTTTTTTTTTCTTTCTGTAATCTATAAAAAGAGAGCTAATTTTAATGTTTATTTAAGAATTATTCCCCCCACATTGATCCTAAACTTTTACTCTATTCAAAACACAATTTGTATATGCAATTGTTTACTTTTGATACAATTACATTTCTTAAAAAAAAAGCTGTTTACATTTTCTTTTCTTTTCTCTATTTCATTTTGTTAATAAATCAATCACTTCCTTCTTTTATTTTCTTAAAATGAAAATATGTAATATGATTATATGTGTAGCTTTAACATATATATTTTACTAGTGTTACATCACATGTCCCTCTCCCTTAGTTTAAAAGGCAAAATGGGTCAAATTGACCATTTTAGCTCTGATATTTCCTTTATTATTACTAAAAATCCTCTTTTTTTATTTGTATATGAAAATAAAACTATAAGTTTTCGATCATTATTGATTTCTGAGATGCAAGCGTAACCTTTCTTACTCCACTACTGTATCCTCCAGGCTGTAATATGGATTTCCTTGCAATGAATTATGTCATATGTCATGACTCCCAGAAAAAACATTCATTGTTCTGATGTGTATAAAAGAGTCTGAATGCCATGGACAGCAGAATATTTCTACTAATATTGGACCTATGAATAAAATAAAATACTTTAACAATTTATTGATTTGCTGAGAATTCTTTTTCCAATGGAATGAATGATCCCAATACTTTTTCCATTGGTCTTCATCCTATAAAATTGGGTCACTGTGAAATGGAAGTATTCATCTTCAGTTCCATTTGGCTTATGCTAAAAATGAGGTTTATTAATACATGTTGGGAATTTTTCTTCCATCAAACTGATACTTATACTGGAAATAGATTTTCCAGTGCACATATTTTTATATAAGAGATTTTTCCCCTTCTTCTGTTTCATGCCCATTATGGATCTTAAGTTCACGTAGTGATAGCCTACACATCTTTATCTACATCTTTTTCCCTCCCTGACTATCAATCAACTGCAACCTATGCTTATGTGAATGATTATTTTAAAATTTTTATTTCTGTATCATCAATCTTTAAAATTATTACAGTTATTTAACCATCAGACTGTTATTTTCATTAATATATTTTGATTCTTTTTTTAAAAAATCATTTACTTTGCTTCACTTCCATTATTAATCTTAAAAAAAAAAAACAACATTATTTCGTTTCATTTGTTGATTCTTATTCCCATAATTTACTCTCAAAATATATTTTATTTTCATTTTTCATATAATCCAGGTATTTTTTTTTGTTACCTAAAAATTTGTCCAATAATTGTAGCTTTTCTTAATGTTTGTCAGGTGGCTCTTTTAGATTTCTTATATATTCACTTGGAATAGGAAATCATGACCTACTCTGAGACCTGGCTTGGTGTTTGAGGTGATTTGTTTCTGGCTCCTGGTGGGCATATCTATTATCCTGCTTTCTTTTTGGACTACCAAATTCTATAATCCTATCCCTTTTGTCCCATTTGTTTTATTATCATAGTTGTTATTCACACCATTTATCATTTTCTTCTTTTCTCCAGGTCTGAATTCCTTTTCCTTACTTTCATTCATTGTTCTAGCATCATTAAATGCCCTAAATAACTTGGCCACTTGTTCCACAGTTTTTTGTTCCATTCCCATTAACATGTTATGAGGGAAACTAAGTCCTACCATATAAACAATTTGCAGTTAAGATAATGGGTTGGCCATTACCGACCTTAACTTCACCACTTTTCAGTGAAAAAAATATGTCAATAGTTCTCCAGGCTGCTATTTGTCCTGCACCACCTGGTGCTTATTGTTCTCTTGATATTCTTCACTTCAATATCGTACTAATAATGACTGCTTATATTTTCCAAATGTTGCTGGTTTGAGAATAGAAAGTCCTATCAGAATTGAGTGTTGACTTGAATATGAGTTGGAACTATGGTGACCATGATTTTCTCATTCAATTTCTTCAATGCAAAGTAATGTTCTAAGCTGCCAAGGTGTTCAATCAGAGCCTCCCCCAACTACCATGAAAATAGTTTTATTCATTAAAAACTGGTTTATAATATTCAAGCCGATCACATTTATGTACATATCTATGCTTTTCTCTTTTATACTCTGAATATTTAGGCTCTTCTATATTTCCAATTTAACTGTAACCACTTTGTATTTGAATTTTATTTTATGTCAACTTCTTCTGTTGATTTACTTATATCTGATCTTTGCTTTTTTATTTTTTTTTCTGTTCACTTTCCAATCTATCTACATTCTCTACTAGCTTCTCTGTCTCTATTATTATGCCTTCTCTTATTTCCCTATCTTTTCATCATGCTAATCATTTCCAACACCCACTATTCTATTTTTTTCTCAGCAATTCTGTCTGTCTTTCCAATTTTTCCCCTTGCAATCTTATGATTTTTTTATGTCTATGTCCTGTTCTTTTATTTTGTCATTTGCCTCCTCTTTCTCACTGTTCATGTTTTTTCTTTGCTTTGTGCCTCCATTTTTGTCTTGGCCCTGGTGTGCATTAGTTTCTAGTTTTTATTTTATAACTTTTATTTACTATATATTTGTATCTTTTTCCTTTATAAACAACTTAAATCAAACAAAGTGATCAGCCAACTTCAAACCCATTAACCCTTTCTAATTCCCTCCTGGCCAACAATACACTCCATATATAAAAATATTTATCTCTCTTCTTTTTATTTATAATTTATATGTACGTTCTATTTTTAATATTATGATTTAAATGTTTTAGTCTATTCTCTTTTTATACTGCTCACCAACTTCATTTTCATTATTATTATTATGCATTTTTGTGTTTATCTAGATTTGTAGTTGTTTTTTTATTTTTATTATTATTTCAATCTAAGATTTTAATTCTTCTTGTAATATATGGCACTTTGCCCCACATTGGATGACATTTGAACCAGGTTCTCCTTGAACAATATTTATATTAATTAGGTTTAAATACATTTTATAATAACTTTTTAATATTATGTAAATAGACTGGCCTTTCAAGCAGACAGGAGAATACCATTGATAGCGTAACTATCAATGATACCCATGACCACATCAAGCTATACAATGCATAATACGATCACATTTCCTGACCATGATCCAATTGAATGCTGGACTCAAACCCTGCCATCCAAAGCACTTTATTTGTTTTGAGCCAAAGCTCAGGCACTATCCAAATATATACATTTAAATATTAAGCATGCTCTGATGACAGGCCCACTATCCAATTCTTGAAATATCCCAATCTAGTTACTTTTTTTAGTTGTGATGGGGGATCTTTGGCACATTTACCCAATACATATAACTATTTAGAAACTAGTTTTCTGGTAACACAATTATAATAGAGAGAAAGAGAATTGATCAAGTAACAATAAAGCAAAGTAATATTTATTTTACCCACACATATAAGTATAGCATAATATAATAAAATTTACATAAGAAATGTTAAAGATTATTTCAGGCTATAATTGTAATAGTCCATTAGATTTCATTTCATTCCCATATATGTGTACACATTTATAAAAAGAAATAAAAAGCATATTTACTTAGGTTTTATAATAGTCTATGACATTTTATTGGTTCAGTTTTCTTATTTGTTTTCTTTTTACTTGTTGACTACCAACTAGTTGGCTTTTTGGTTTCCATGGGTGATTTCTTATTTACTTTCTGTTCTTCAGGTTGACAATGGATGGAGAGAGAATATCAACAGTTTACATATCACAGGTAAGGTATTGGTTACAAGTTGAGGGCATCTGATGGTACTGATAATTCAGGCTCAAGGACTAGCTGAACACTCTTACTGTTGTTTAGCATTACATGTTGTTAAATCATCCTTCAGTGATGAATGAGTCAAGAAACAAATGTACTGGAAACATGGACAGTTTTTCCAATGGCCTTTTCTGACCATCTTCTTTATTTTTAATAATATTACTACCATAGCTGAGCATTAATAATAATAGTAATAATATTTATATTCTGAAGTTAAATACTAATCTGACATACCTGATAATTTCTTTCTCTTCTTTCTTTTATACTTCTCCCTCCCATAATCATGTCTTAGATCAAGGTTAATTAATTCTTGCATTTTTCTGCTATCTAATCTCATTTCAAGATTAATCTAACTATCTCATCATTTTATATTGTTGAAATAGTTTGTATCACTTTAATTAATTTAATTGTTAGTTCTAATTTTTTTATCAGCCAGTAATCTTTTACTAATTACATTTAAGTTTTTCCCTTTTCAAATTACTTTTGTTTTGATTTTTAGATTTACTTATTATTATGTATTTTTTTCATATATACATTTTTTTCAACCTTTATTGAAGAATACAATAAAGAAAGCTGTTTACATTATTTACTTTTTCTTTACTCTACTTCATTTTATTAATAAATGAATCACTTTATTCTTCTTTTTCTCTTAAAATAAAATATGTAATGCAATTATATGTGTTGCTTTAAAGTATCTATTTTTCTATTATTACAATATATATATATATATATATATATATATATATATATATATATATATATATACAATATATATATATATATATATATATATATATATTGTGCCCTTTTCTATAGGTCAGTAATAATTCATAACAGTCAATTACTAAAAAATTTTAAATTTAGAATATGTTTTTTTAATACATTAATTATATTAAGACAATTATATCTTTAAAGTACAATTTGAAGCTAAAGAGAATATGTAGTATATAAAATCATTTAAAAATAGTTATATAAAGCTTAAAATATTGTTTCATATGGTTGTAAAAGCTGGCCATATTAAATAACACAGCTATAAATAATTAAAAGTATATTTAAAAATCCGATTTTAATAGTGTAAAACATATGATCTAATAAATGCTATATTTAGATTTGTAATCATATTTAAATAGTAAATATTAATATAGTATATTTTAAAATAAACTTTATGATGGTGAAAATTATATCTAGTTTTATGTTTTCTAAATTATTCTTCCAAATTTTTTATAATTATTTTATATAATATAATAAGTGTATCAATTTTATTAGTCTAGGCAGAGAAATAGATTAAAAAATTGTCTGTCAAAGTTATAATCACATGATTTTTTAATGTATACTATCACCCACTGCTTGTTTGAATTAATAACAAAGTTTAAAATATTTTAAAAGTTATATTATAGAATTGGATAGAATTATTGCATATCATAAAAGTAAATAGTATTAAACACTAAGTTAACTATCATATGTAATGTTTAAGTAATGTAATAAAGATGAATACAGATATAATAAAAATTAAATATTTTATTTAAATAAAAATAGATAAATTAAATAGATAAATGAAATAGGTTATTTAAGGTTATTTTAAAAGTTATTTTAAATGTTTAAATAGTTTTAATAAAATAATAATTTATTTAAAAGTAATATTTTAAATAATATTTTGGGTTTATTACGTCATCATTTTTTTATTTTTCAAATATTAGTCTGCTATAAATTGAAAATATGTAAATTTGTTTTCAAGTTGTGGTAAGAATTGACCAATAAGAATAGGTATCCTTACAGACGATAAATATCATTGTAACTAAGTTATAGCGGGAGATTAATAATGTATTGAAATCGGAGAGAGGTAAATTATAACTATCAAAAGATAGTATTTTTTAAATCTTTTATTTTAGTCAATTTTTTTAGTACTTTCTTATAACTTTATCTACAAAAAACTAATTGATAATTTAAAAAAAATATTTTTTGCAAAAGAGAGTATAAACTAAAAAAATGTTTTAATAATTTCGTTCAACATGCTTTGTTAAATTTTTTTAAAGTTCTTTATCAGTCGTATTTTATCTAAAAGTTTAACCTAAACCACGCAATTAAAAATGGATATACTATGAAATAAAATGGATATAAATTGTAATGCTGAAGAAATATTTCAATATTTATTGATACAGCTTTATTTATGCATAACCGGAGAACTATTATAGTACATAAAAAAAATCACAGCTCGGACATTATACAGAGACTAATGAAAAAATTGGAGATGCATTATTATGCATGAGTTTATTCAAGATTTATTTTTAAATGGTAATAAGATAATTATATATTGCATGAATTATTTTATATAGTATGATATTCAAAGGAATAAAATGTTATATCCTTTTTATTGGTAACATTTTTTTAAAAAATATTTTCGAGTGCAGTGTTGAATAAAGAACCCAGGAGAATATGTTATAGAAGCATTTTGATATTAAAATATCCATTCTTCGAATTATTTAAAATGTACTTGGAAAAGATTTGTTCAAAAGTATTTGAAGTTTTTATTTTAAAAGAGATTTATAAAAAAAAAATACCAAACGAAAGTTTAAATGTATCAAGAATGAAGCATAGATAAAAAGTGAACACATAGATGAATAAAAAAAAATGGATCCATGGAAATACAAATAGTACTTAAAAGTTCATCAAATATTTTTAAAGTTAAATTAGATGGATTGATGCATCGGATACGCAGAGAATATTGGTAGAGAAGATTAAGAAGCTTCACGGGATTAATTAATATAATCGTCCTAAAAATTAAAACCAAGGATTATTTTCTAAATTTTAATAAATGGATTAATAATTATTTTGTTTTAAACTTTAACGCGCTTAGAGGAGAACATTTTTTAAAAAACTCTTGAGAAAATAATAAGCATTTTGGACTTATCAGGAACTATCGTCAAGAAAATATGTAACTATAGTTTTGATTCTTTTTATTTTGTTAACCTAGTTTAAATCTAAAATTTTATATAAGATTAGGAAAAAACATAAAAACATTAATTTATTAATATTAAATTTTTATAATATAATAATCTAATAATTTAGCTAAAATATTTTAATATAAAGTGTATGGGTATGAATTTTTTTTCTATATCTGCAATGCTCAAGTGGACAAAGGAAGCCTACTGAACACGATGACTATAAAGGTTATATGGGTAATAATAATAACTATTAATAATTTTATAATGTATATTTTTGTTTTTTTAGGTCATCCATAAATTGGAAGAATGAAGTGTAAAAGTTTTTTTTTTTAAAAAATCATATGTAACGCATTTTATACAACATTTTAAAAAAACATTATGAGATAGGATTGATTTGAAAATATGCATACGACAATTTTTATTTTATTTTTTATTAGTGATATAATCCAACATAATAAATAATTATGTGATTCTTTTAAAAATTTTATGATATGGGATATTCAAATATTGTCTAAGTAGATTGTATATGATTAAACATATAGAATGATGAAGTGGACAGACTTTTCTTATGGGATAGAAAGATTGTTTAACTATTAATGAATTTTATTTATTGTTTTTGTAAATGCAGACAGTTATTTATCGATGTAAGATGTAGAAAAATCTTGAGAAATAATGTTGAGATAGTGGCTTGGAAGTACTATAGTTAGCAGGAAACCAAGATGATGTATATTTAAAATAGGATATGATAAGGAATGGGAATAATATTTAGTCTTTATGTGGTTATCAGCATAGTTAACAAAGCCCTATGACTGATACACATTTTATTTGGACAGTGTTTATATTATTTTAAATATTGATGTTCTAATAAAGCTGAAGAAATAGCTTTAACATCGTCCCTGTACTAGAGGATATTAGGCAGATAAATGTCATACCTCTTCGCACTGTGCCATGATTTTGAGATATGTTAAGAATAATACTCTAGCTTTCTTCCTTAATCCTATGCATCTGTTTTCTCTATCTTTATTTCATGTAACTGCATCGTTTAGTAAGATATTTTAAGAGAAATGATAAATAATTTAGAACTAAGGTTATGCTATCATTTTTGGATAAGATTAGTTTATTTGCTTATAAGGAGCAGAATGTTATAACTTAAAATTGAAGATCCAAAGTGTCCTAGGGAAAGAAAAAATCATAAAATATATTTTGAATTTTATTTTGGAAATGAAATATAATTTTTTTTAAATAAGGTATCTAAACAAAGATATTTTCTTTAAAGTAATAATAATTTTAAATGCTTTAGTATTATTTTTTTAAGAGAAAAATAAGTATTGCATATTTTAGAATACAATAGTACAAAGTAGATTATGTAAACACTATGCATAGTATATTTTGTTTATTAATTAACAGAAATCTATTAATGATTAAACTTATATCATACTAAAGTAAGGCTTAAAGAAGAATATATTATGATTAGTAAACATTGTGTGATAAATATTTAAAATCTAGTACTTAATTTTGGATAATATTTTGTGTAACATCTTTGACTTTGCAAGATGAAATTTTTATATTTTGAGAAGTCCATACTCATTATAAAATTTTGTTTTCCTGTGGAATGTTTTTCTAAGTATGAATTTTCTAAAATAAGATAGTTTAATAATATTAGAGATAAAATGCTGTTGCTAATAAAGTAGAGAAATTTATTTGTAATAAGTTAACAATAATGAGAAATCAAATACTAACATTTTTTTTTAATTTTGTCCCAAATCTAAATAAAATATAATTGAAATATAAATTATTATTTTTTTATAACCAGGTAGATCAAACTGTAAAATAAAAAGGGTTAAGGATATCCACTGTAAATAATGTAAATAAATTGTTTAGTTATTTATTGTTAGTAATAAACTTTGTTAAATTTTGTTATTTAAAAAATTTTGTGTTAGAGTTATTTACTTCTCCACATCGCTGCATGAAAACACGATATATGCATAATAACTGAAACAAATATATAATTTTGCACAAAAGATAAATAAAGAATTATTTTAAGAATTTTAAATATTTTATTGGTATTCATTATAATTAAATAATCATAATCTTACATTATTTATTGGTCATAAATCAGTTATCACAATATTATATTAAATTATATGCTATCAGTTGCTACACATATTTTGTTTGTCAGATTATTAAAATGCTACCACGTATTTATTATATCATTACATGAAGAATATTATTATTGTTATTTATTATTATTAGTTTAAGTGTAGTAGATTATGACGTAAAATCCCTTCTCATATTTTACTACCATATTTTTATTAACTTAGAATAAACTTTATGAACCTGAGATTATTTTATTGAGCTAGATTATTATTAAATAGAAGATTAAAATTTAATTATTAGTTTAATCTTTATGAGTAGAAGTTATTAAAGTCGTAAGAATACTATGAGTTTGTTATTTGAAATAGTAATAAGGGGGGATAGTGTTCTTATGCCATTGAGGTAATATCCTGTAGGATATTGGCTCAATGTAATCTATCTTGTCAACTGTATTTTCACTTCAAGTCTCATGAAAATATTTATTTAATTTATTTTTATAAACTGAACCTTATACGAATTTTAAATATGAGCTAGTGGAATATTTTAATTTTAATGCTGAATATTTTAGTTATTAATTATTAACTGAAAATAGAACCCGTTTTATTTTATTTTATACTATCTGGAAGTGAGGATGCATAATTACGGATTAGAATATATATATAAGTTTTATTCCATCACACATTTGTGATACATATGGTCAAAACATGTGTAACAAATTAATAATTTTCAGATGTATATTTTTGACTAAATCAGTATTTATCATCCAGTCCAGATCACAATCTCTTACACATATCTTAATCATTTATTTAGTATTCATATAAATAGAAAATTACTGTAATTAAATTGATAGGTTTCAAATTATCTGTCATCATTTGTTCAGAACAAAAATGAAAGCATTCTGCCATATCCTATTATGCAAAATTGTACGCAGAATGCTATTCTTAATGAGATACTTTCCTACTATAACCCATGAATGTGTCTTTTTTTACCTGACTTATAATAAACTTATGTCTGTAATAAAAGGAAATATCTGGTGCCCATCTTCACATCTTCTATTCATCAGAAGAGTATGCATATCTACATGAAAAGAAGAGCTCAATTTGATATGCCCCAAAACTTTTGTAACTTATATTACAATGAAATATATATTGTAACAATATTAATCCAGTACATAATGTCATCCTCCTCCAACCCTATTGCTTGTTTTAATTCCATATGTCAAACAATCCTTTTTCACAGATCATGACATTGAGCATGTGGATATTTTAGACTGGTATGACATCAAATCACTTGTACTATATCAGACTGGTATGACATCAAATCACTTGTACTATATCATTTAAAGATTTAAATAAAACCATTTATAACTTAGTCAGTTGCTAAGAGTTTATCCAAGTTTTAAAACTTTTGTGCTCATTGATCATAGTTGAAATTTCTTTTCCATTTATTACAGAATGCAATTACAGCCAAATCTGTTCTTAATGATTGATTCAAGCTAAATCATAAATTTACATGTGATTTGTGTAATTATTATCCAGAAGAAATACTACACTTTTTCCAAACCTGCCCATATTTTTTATTTTTGTCTGTATGTAGTTCATAAGTTCATAATCAATCTCAAACAATTACTTTATATATATATATATATATATATATATATATATATATGTGTATATATATATATATATATATATATATATACACACACATTCAACCCTGAAACACATCTGTAATTATTTGCACATTATCAATCACATAACTTGTACACTGTTTCATAATATTTAAAAATAATGAATGCAATGTACTTACTGAAAAGTCAAAAGTAATAACAGGGAATCTTTCAACTTGTACCTATACTCTCTCAAATTTTTACCCAGAAACATTATGACCCAAACTTGGCAATCTGGTAATATACCTTAAATTGTTCTCTTTTATAGCATAAGCTTTTACTTTCATTAGCATTCCCCATGATATTTTATTCTTGAAAATAAATATCTGAACTCTTCATCAATTTAATGATCATGATTATTCAATATTAGAGTGTAACATTCTTCAAATTTGAATCACAATTCATTGCCCTTAAACAACTTATAATATTATATGTACCATTATAGTTGTGGTTTTATAACACTTTGTCTATAAAATTTAAATTTATTCTACCATAAATATGTTTATGTATGTATGTAATACATTATCAATAAAGTGGTTTATAAAACAATATCTAAAAAATAATATTATGTGAAATAAAATTGTAATATAATGTGGGAGATTTCTTTGACTTCTGGGATGATGGAGGTTGTTATAGGATTGAGTCTAAGGTGAATGATATACTGATAAAAACTTACAATGCAGTGATTGTACATCTCTCCACAAGATATCAAAAATGGAAACTTCTCATTGCCTTGCCTGAGAGTGGTGTAGTGAAGGTTAGAAATTACCAAAGACAATGAATCATCTGCCATTTGAAAAAAAATAGTTTTATATTTGTGGTTGTAATAACAATTTATCCAAAAATGTTTAATGCCCATCTAGGAAAAAACAGATTTTATTTAAAAATATAAATATTCAAAAAGAAAATACTATTGCAATTATAAAATTAATTTGTAATTTGTGAGTGTAATTTCACTGTAAAATATGTTTTAACTTTGATAAGGTGAAATAAATGTCACTATTTACTTTTTTTAAAAAATATTTTGGTTTAAGATGTCAAAAGACGGTGTGTACTTTTTCTTGGCAGAAAGCACTTCATTGCTTAGTTGCATTTTCAAATGGAAGACGTGTTTTAAAACATAGAAATACAGATAAGATGGAAGAATGTCAGTAGTAAGAAAGGGCAAAAAACTTATAAAAAATTAATAATGAAAAGAGAAAAATAGAATTAGTAAAAGGAAAGTAATTGGAACAAGAATTTCGAGAGATAGAATTGTTTCAATAGGCAACAAGATATGTTATGATATTTGATAAATATAAAAATGTCACTTGGGAAAAAGATATTGTTGATGAATGAAATAGACAGTAAGAATGAAAAGATATTAACTGATAGTGATGACATATTAAAAAGATGAAAATAATATTTTTAATAAATGTTTATAATGAAAATGATGAAATAATTATAAGCTTAAAAAAGATGTTGAAGTAGATGATCAAGATATGGGCATATTGACAGAAGTAATTAAACAAATTAAAGAAATAACAAAATAATGAAGCTTTTTGATTTGATAGCATAATTATAAAATTTTTGAAAGATATGTGAAAAACTATTATGGTGGAAATTATTGAACTGTAAAATTTGATATGTAATAGTAGAGTTTAGCTGAAAGATTTATTGTGGCCTCTAATGATTCCAATTGATAAAAACAAGAAGGTTGATAGATATGAAAAGTATAGAACAATAAGTTTACTATCCTTTGCTTCAAAAATATTATGAAAAATTTTCAAAGATTTTTTGGGAAAGTAGAATATTAAATTGGAGAGGAATAGTTTGGTTTTTTTTTTTAAAAAAAGAACAATTGGTATGAGTTTTGTGAATTTTAAAAAAAATATTAAATAGAGTAATCTGAAATAAACCTTATGACCATCTTGGAAAAGTAAAGAAGTATTTTAGAAAGAAAAAATATTGATTTAGAATACATATTTAGGGTAAAGAATAAGAATCAGATTAGAGAATAATGAGATTAAAAGTTGAGTATAAAAAGAGAAGTTAGACAAAGATGCTGCATGTCTCCTGCATTTTTATGTTTGTTTAAAAGACATATGAGGTAAATGTTTAGGCTGTGGAATAGCTAATATTGAAGATAGAATAATAAAATGCATAATATTTATAGATGATATGGCTCTTGTTGTATGAAATAAAAAGATTCTCTAGAAGATGTTGAATAAATAAGAGGAAGGATATATAGAATATGAAATGAAGATTAATTTGAAAAATTTAAGTATTTATAAATAGAAAAAGAATATAAGTTTCTATTAAAGATAACATGATTCAATGGGTGAATACATTTAAATATTTAGGTAGTTGGTTGAGTAAGTATGAAAAAAGTGAAAAATGAAATTAAAAGAAGAATAACAGTCGCAAAGGTTTTTATTAAAATAAAGAAAATATTTTGTAAATATTTGAAAAGAGAATTAAGGGGAAAAAATAACAAGTTTTTATGTGTGTAGATTATCAATGTTTAATTATGAAACATATGGAGTGATTGGAGACTTTGGAGATGTGGTCATGGAGAAAAATGGCAAAAAATTATTTGGGTAAATAAATAAGTTTTGGAATAAGTTAATGAAAAAAATGATTTAGAGATTTAGAAATAGAAAGTGAAGTTGGATTAGTAATATATTAAAAACAAACAATAATTTAATGAATGTTGTTTTGAAGAAAATTATGAAGGGAAACAAGATTGGAAAAGAATGACATTACTAAATCATATAAGACATGGTAAGAGATATATGGAACTGAAAATCTGGACAATAAACAGAACAAAATAGAGAAATGGACAAATTATTCATTTGATTTTTTTCTGGACCTGCAGGACAGAGCATTATTGATTGATTCGATATAGTGAATTTATTTACTTAATAGAGATCATTAAAGTTTATAAATGTATTATTTATCAACTTATCTTTATGATAAAAATAGTCAATTGTTTATTACTAAAATAAAAGTTGAGGTCAAAAGATACTGGAAAAATTATTCTTTTTCTGAAATTCTACATAATTTTTTTTATGTGAACATTAAATCACAAATGTAAAAACTCATCATGCAAACTGAGATAAATATACATCATGATATTTAGAAGATTAGGAAATCACATGATTATACTGAAAAATGTAGTTTGTCCAAAATAATTAGTTCATAGAGTATGTGACTTCAAAGATCCTAAATGCTAATTCAAAACTTGATTTTGTCGCTAAGTGGCAAAGCAAGAATGACTCTTGGTACTATCAACTACTAGCTTAATAGTTTTATAATTCACAAAAATCTTTATTACTTCTTTTCTTTTGGATAATTTTAATCACTTTTATGTAAACAAGTTTATTGATTTATATCAAATCTTATTGATTAGTGAATTGAAAACTTAATTATTATTCATTTTTGATTTTATGCAATAGAATGTTGGAGAGCAATTTAACAGTGTTTACTAAATCACCAGATAAAATCTGGTTATTTTATTATTTACATAAAAAAGACATATGGTTTTATTGCTTGGGAGTTTATAAGAAATTGAAGTGCCAGAATTTAACAACAAAATTGATCCTGTAATCTCCCAAACTTAAGTTAGGTGCTTTACCATTGTAACAAACCATGCAAGGCTATTAACACATAATAATAACAAATGTTTTAATGGGTGCATTCATAGTTGTTTCAAAACATCTAAGCACTTGTAAATATAAGATTTTAAAACCAAACTATTGTAAGAATCGCTCTTTTTTTAACCTTCTTAAGTTAAATGATTCTTAATTACATAGTTGCTACATATAATTCTATGATTAAGAAATATGTTTGGAAAATTGGATTTTGTGGTATGCTATAATATTTCTCCAAAAAAAAAACTGATGGTGATGAGAGTGGTCTAGTTAACTCAGGCTTTGAACTCTGTCAAGTTAATCAAAATAATATCCTTAACTGTAATTATTTATATGAGAATTTCTTCTTAGATGAATTATTTATTGAGTGATCGTGGGGACAAAATATTAGGTTGATTTTATTATTGGCACTTAAAATTGATGCTATTTGTAAGACAAGTAAAAATAAATAATTTAAATGTACTGACTTAATTTAATTATGCAACCTTATAATCAAAGAGTTTTTGAATAAACAATATTATTTCCCATTAGATATGCTGTATCAATTAATTGAAATTTTTTAGCGTTTTCAAAGAAAATTGAGACCATTTGTCTTTAGTTCCTATATTATCATTTGCATTTCAAATTGTATGGCAACTTTCTGTATTATTAGATTAAAATAACATAGAATGTATAATTGTCTTTTAGAATCAAGATTGAAGAATATTTAAAAAAAAACAATTAATTGTGGTGCTTAATGTAGAGAATTAAAAGTTTTTTTCTTGTAAATTAGGCAAAAGATTAGAGATATTGATATTAATTTTCTGAATGTGATACTGTGCAATCCTTTACTGTAAGATTAAATATTTATTGGATTGAATATGTCCAATAAAGAAACAATAAAAGGCTCTCAACAAATATGTTTTATGGTGATCTTGAGCATAGTTTTCATGTGAAAGGAATTCCCATTTATATTTTAAATATTATTTTAAGATCATTCGTAAAATGTTTACTGCTGAATGTTTCCATTAGGAAAATGTAGGAGCGAGTAGAATACATTAGAAAGCTACAGTTAGACATGGTGTTGAAATATTTTAGAAAGAATAGTTTTCTGCAAAAAAAGTTAAAAGACACCATTGCAAAATATCAGACAAACAGAATATTAAGTCAGTATGTATTTATATATAATATTTGTGGTTTATGGATTGGTATGTATAGTCATTGGAAAATACATATCTAGTGAATTGGATGGAATGGCCTAATTGTTTGTAAGGGATTGCTACTGATGATGATTCAAGTAATCATTATTAAGATATATTATCAGACTTTTATGAAGTTGTCAGAAAATCATTTGGTCTGAATTTTTTATAAAAATAGCCATTTCGCCATAGGATCCATATAGTTTGGGTTAAATAATAATTAACTGGTAAAACTAGTATTGGATTAAGTAGTGAAAGGAAGCTATTAATTATAATTTTTTTGAAAATATTCTCTTATAGATGTTTTAATTTTAAAATAAAAAAGGAAGTATGGTGCTTATAAAATTTATTACACATTCGTGTGTATTAAACTTGTATAATATACAATTCGAAAAGTTCATGCTAACTTGAGGAAATTATTAAAATTATTGCCGAGTTTAATTGTTTAGTTGTTGTCATACCAATTTAATAAAGTGAAGCAAATACACCTACTCTAATTCAAACATGTTTTGTTTAATTTTATTTCTTTTGACAAAAGAAAATCTTTGAGAACTGGGAAAAACATATATCTAATTAATCATTAGGCAAGACATAAAATCGGATTAAACAATACCGTTTGTAATTCTGCGAAAGAGCTTTTGTAAACGAACTACAACATTCGCGAAGATTTAAATCTTTGAACTTTAGAATAACTGATACAAAAAATGATTTAGAAAGAGAAAAGTATTTTTTTAAAAAAAAATACATTATTTAGAACGGAATTTGCATAAAAACAATTAGAATTAAGATTTAATCTATTTTATATTAATATATTTAATAATGTTTTAAATTCGATCAGATTGCAAACAGAAATTAATACAATTGCATATTCTGATACGTTTCTCGGTGTTAGCTTTGCACATTTCCTCCTTTACTGATGCTTATATTGATCTATTAAGACGTAGTGATTATTCCATTTGCTACAATTTGCCATATTTTTACCCCCATGTAAATACATATATGCTTGGTTTGCTCAACACTATAGGTCTCACATTTAGAAAGAGTCTATTGCTTATTATTTAGACTGCCATACGATTAATCCTAAGTTCAAATACCCAATGTAGACAAAGGGATTTTTAACAAACCTGAAAAATTTTCAAATAAATTTAGGATTATTTAGACTCCTAACTTAATCATTCATTAGATATTTTAAGACGGAATTGTAACCAAAAGTAGATAATGATTACAGACAGAATTTTTGGGGGCACACAAAAATATTAAAAATAATATTCTTAGTGGCGACATTTAGCATCAGTATTATTAAAAAAAATAATTCATTCTGTCATTCTAATCTAAAGCTACCTATTTAAAGATTAGTGAATGAATGTTAAATGATTGGCACCATCCAAACTAAAAAGAATCCTCTTGAGCAAGTAGTTTTTTTTTTTTTTTTTAAGAAAATTTTTATTCTATAGCTATATTGAATGTTACAAATACAAAAATGATATCAATTACATATCTATTTGAAGTAAAGTAGATCCAACCTTCTGCCATGTTGCTCTTGTGATATAGCTTGGAGCAATTAGTTGGTCCTTTCTCATGATTTTCTCCATGATATTCTTAAATTTAGTCCCATGTGGGTCTCTCATTCCTTCAATTGTGACTTTACATCTGACACACCACAGGGCATAATTCACAAAAATTGCCAGTCTTATGTTCGTAAATAGACACTGACCTATATAATCTTTAATTGATTTGTAGTGTGTACTTGTATTGCTGTACCATTTATGAGATATCGATCTATAATTGGACATAATGGGACATTTAAGAAAAATATGGTCAATTGATTCCTCCTCTCTCTCACATACCTGGCACACAGGATTGATCTTCTTGAAATTTTTCCTGTATGCCAGAAATGAGTTGAGCAAGTAGTTAAAGTAAATTATTGCTGTTTGTGCAAAAATATTCCAGGTTTTAAAAGGATATTTTATAAAAGCTTTACTTTACCTGAATAATAAAAGTGTTTTTTCACATTAACTCTATACATGTTTTAAAGTTCATTAAATTACAATTCACAAACATTATTTTCTGCTCTTATACTGGTTAATGTTTCTGCCTATCTTCATATTTAATGATGATAATAAATTTATTTCATTATTAGTCATCATTAATGGAGTATAAGTTGCAATCAGCTTTATTTCATAAACATTGTAGTAGGAAAGCACCATATTTAATATAATACTTGCGAATTTTAAGACAAATAATATATTTCATAAGAAATTATTTAATTTTGCTTATTAATAATGGACACATATTTGTGACAACACATTTGTAACCCCATTGCTAAATGATTGAATCTCTTCATGAATGGGGTCTAAACCTTTTTTCCTTGCTTTTGTTGTCTAACTTCTGTTTCATGTGGTTTTCTTCTATTTGCCTTGTTTATTTTTTTCTTTATGCATTACTATTGTTGTACATATTGGATGAATAATAATTTTAAAAGTAAATGAGTGTTGTTTTGCACTTTTTATATGAAATTTAATTATCAATCTTGTCTTCCAATCATCCAACCACAACAAAAATAAAAACACCATTGCATTTTGAGTTCTTATTAAGATAGTAAATGTAAACTATGACATTTGAGAAATTCTGCATTGAATTTACTTAAAACATATTATTGTCTCATGAAAATGATGGTGAATTTGCAAATGTCATTGTGCACATTTAACATCTTAATAAAACTCAAGAAATAATCAGAAATAGGTATATTTTTATCTACTAAATGTAGATAAATGGCAAGATAAATAATTAATTTTAATATTGATAGTGCAAAAAAATTTATACTGGCCCTTATAATTATAACATATTAATTGTTGAGATTTAATTATACTATTACATAAGTCACTTAATATATATGAATTTTTTCTACAGTACAGACTTTTTTCACACCTACACTCCAATATTTAATATATAGAAAAAATATGTATATATTGGTGATTATTTATCTTTTCAACATGTGTATGATCAAGGGTGTCAGCAGCATGAAAGAGCAATGATAGTTGAGAGTCATATGAAAGTCTGAGTTCAAACCCTCTATATATTACACATTGGAGTGCAGGTATTGAAAAAAGCCTGTATTGTAAAAAGAATTCATATATTAAAAATATAGTGATATAAGGTCTGCCCATCTATGTATGTAAATGGATTATGTCCTGTACATAAGGTGTCAGAGTGACTTATGGCCAACATGGGTAGGATGAGAAGGTTGGCCAATGTGGGCTTTGGTGATATTGGGAATTTAATAATAGTCACCTCGGCAATAAACACAATTTCACAACAGACTTCACCTTCACATATTACTTTAAAAATTTTATCCTGGCATGTAGGTTATGAAATATGATAAAGCATAATCATATTTAAATAAATAGCAATAGTTGAGAATGGATTGTTATTCCTATTCTATTATTATTAATATGGCTATTACTATTAATATTATTATTATTATAATTACCACTACTACTACTTATAGTAATAATAATAGTAACAACAATAATTATAATAATGATAATGATGATGATAATAATAACAATATCTACTTTTTACTCATTCCGCTATTCTATACTACGTAAAAGTAAACAAGGCAAAACTCTCCATACAGTAGTGTCACCCTGTGCCAACCAGAGTAATCAATGGATGCCAGAAGGCTTGTGCATAAAATCCCCATCTAATTCCTACTCATCCAATATCCCCAGATAAGTTTCTGGCTTGTAGCCTTCATCAGGGAGAAGTTTTGGATCTGAGAGCACTGCACCTAGATTTTAGGATCTAATGCAACCCTGAAGCAACCACCTTTTATCTCTACTTAACTATAAAACTATGAGAATGAAATTAAAAATGCAAAAAATATTTTCAATCTAAACTCATTAGCTTATATAGTCATATGGTTCTGAACTAAGTTCAGCACCCATACATTTTGATGTTTTTGGCTCTTTAACAACCATAGACACCACTATCCTATTAGGCAGGATTGGTGTTAAACCATTAAGAATCACATGATCACTATCTCTTATACTAGCACATAATTGTTTATAAACAAGGCAAAACTCTCCATAAAGTAGTGCCATCCAGCGCCAACCAGAGTAATCAATGGATGCTTAATGGTTTAAAACCAATTCTGCCTAATAGGATAGTGGTCACTATGGTTGTTAAAGAGCCAAAGACACCAAAATGTATGGGTGCTAAACTGAGTTCAGACCCATATAACTATATAAGCTATTGAGCTTAAATTGAAAATATTTTTGTTTTCAATTTCAATCTCATAGTTTTATAGTTAAGTAGAGATAAAAGGTGTTTAATGGAGGATTGCATTAGATCCTAAGATCTAGGTGCAGTGCTCTCAGATCCAAAGCTCCTCACTGATGAAGGCCACAAGCCAGAAACTAGTCTGGAGATATTGGATGAGTAGGCATTAGACAGGGATTTTATGCACAAGCCTTCTGGCATCCTTTGATTTTGCTGGTTGGCACAGGGTGACACTACTGTATGGAGAGTTTTGTCTTGTTTATAAACAATTATGTGCTAGTATAAGAGATAGTGATCATGTGATATGTAAAAGTATGAAATCAATGAGCTCCAATTAGTAGTGACAATAACATTTTCAGTGATTAATTATTAAATCATGCAAAATCATATAGAAATCATTCTATAGAATTGATACTAAGTCAGAATTTTCATATTTTAATAGCATCAGTTATACATTAACATAGAGACCTTCAAATCATTGATATCTTGATATATAATAAACAATTTACAATGACTAAAAAATGAATTTTAATATGAAACTATCAGTTATTAGATGGGATCAATATAAAACATATGAATGATAGAACTCACAAAAATTACAAACAATTTGAAAGCTAAAATAGATAGATAATTTTGCTATGAAACTGCTATCCAGATACTAAAGAAACCTAAAATATACTATATGCTATGAAAAACAATCAGATAGAAAATTTTAATAGAGTGGTGCGGAAAATAAAAATATAGAGCAGGTGTACTGAATCAACTGAAAGAAATAATATTTTATAGTTGATTTAATACTCAAAAGATCATATTTTAACATGTATGCATTAAAATTCATACATTGTACATGGTTATAAAAAGCATTATATTGATAGTTCTATTAATCTGTTTAGCAGCAAACTGCACTTTTCTATATTGTGTAAGACAATGCATCTTTTGTTATTATTCTTTCATACTTGAACTCTTTTTTTTTTACAATTTAACCTTTTTCTATATCATACATTGATAATGTTAACATTATTTATTACAAATGTAAGTTTTCAAGTGATAAACATTCTAAAAGTTATTATTTGTTGTTTAAAAAAAATATGAAAATAAATTTCTAAACGGAGCTCCTTTTATATCATAGGTACTTGGCATCCTTAGACATAATTTATCTATTCAAAAAATTAATAGAAATATTAGATATTTGAATTTTAATGTTTATTGAAAGAAGGATTTATTTAAAAGGTTAGTTATCATCAAATAAAGAAAAAAATATATTAAAGTTAATATATTATTTTTTATTATTAAAATTAAAAAGAAAATATATTCTTAATTGTTTTGACAAACGTAATCTTATTTTTCCCAATAGAAATTCCTGCCAGTAAGGCATGTTTTTTAAGTCATCTTTTTAAAGATAAATATTTTTTAATGAAAATCTCCTATTAGCATGTAAGATTTTGGTTTCAAATATATATTTCAGAAAAAAACATTGCTTAATCATATTTAATTTGTAAACAAATTAGTATAAAATCCAATTTTTCATTACAAATATAAATTATTCAGTTACTTAGCTGCAGGCTAAAACATTCTGCCAAACAGAAATTGTCATTTCTATTGACATATAAGGACACTTCTCTAATGATATTATCATTACCTTCCCTTTCCATTCCTGCCTTAAATTTTCCCATATTTTTTTCTATCTGCTCTATCACATTTCCACAACATAATCTTTGTCAACTCCATGACCTTTATATCTAAATCCTCCTTATATTTTCCCAAACCCAACATAAAAAGCAGCAACCCACATTCTGTATAATAATTTTGTTTATATTTACTCTTCCATAACTTTATTGTTTGTACTCTTTCTGCTTACAGGCATGCCTTCCTTACACAACTTGCAGATTAAATCACCAACATGTTTCCACGTATGTGAATATTCCCTTGTTGTTAAAGATCTTGTTCGAGCCTTAAACAGTAAACTACTTTCCTTGCTATTATTATAAATTGACTCACATACATTATTCTGTTTACTTATATATATTTAAACTCTTTTTACTCTCCATACTAGTTCTCCATCTCTTTAACTTTCTATTTTTTTATTAATGCATCTATTCTTCTATCCCATTCCTTGCCACAATAACACTCAACAATTTGTCTAACACAATCATTCCACCTTTTGTATATGTATACTGATATAAATTCTTTATCCAAATCTTCTGCCTAAAAGATTCATATAATGCTGATATCTACAGATTTTTTAAAATTAATAATTCTACATTTGTAAATGTATAAAATAAACTTGCAGACTGATAATGTACACTTATAAAAAGCTTAAAATTTCACAGAGAACATATAGTACTTGCAATGCCATTATAAGTCTCAAAACTACAAAATCTGTAATAGAATGTTACTGCTTTTATCACAAATCATTAATGTATTCTCAATAACAATTCTTTATATAGAAAATTGCTAAACAATACCTAATCAATGCAGACTACATAAGAAATAAAAGAGGGTGTCATTTTTTTTTCTTTTAATTACAAAATTTTCATAATAATAATAATATTAATTCTATTCCATTTAATTTAAAGTGAAAAACAACAACCAATGGCCAATTACAGAATGCACTCCTAAATAATAATAACATCTTATTGAGAAAATGATATAAAGGTTTGAAGAAAAAAAATTGGAAAGAAAGACATGACAGATAGTTTGTGTGCAATTTTATCTTAATTGTATTTTAATTTTATGACTTTATATAATTAATCAAAAACGTGATTGAGGATATTGTTATCATAAAATCTTTATTACTTGTGTAGATTATGCAAAATATGGAAGAGAACCTAAAATAATCTAAATGACAAAGAATTAGATTTAGATATGTATGAGTGTAGTTTAATATTGAAAGGAATGGGGAAATATTTTCAAAAGCAAATCTAAGGGAATTGTTAATTTGGAGGTTATTGTGTGTGTGTGTGTGTGTGTGTACATATACATATTATGTCTCTGAATTTGTTTCTCTGCATCAATGAACTGTTAAAATTGTCAGTTAGGCAAGTACAAATTAAATTTTTTGAATATCTTTCTTAGTGTGAGAGTTCCAGATAACTAAGCTTTAAGATCTAAAGATAAGCAAAATATATATTTTTTATTTAATTGACTGATAAAATATTTTATCTTGTCTATGTATGATATTCATTTTTTAAATGATCTTCTCACTGTGGTATTAACATAAAACTGAAAGGAAGTATTACAGGAAAAATTGATTCCAAGATCTTTCTAATTATTTTTATGAATCACAAATAAAGTAAAATTGCAAATATTTTTGAGTAGAAATCAATAAGTCAACTATCTGAATTAATCATAATTTTTTTAATATACTATGTAGTAAAATTTATTATGGTATAACATTTTGTAGTGAAGAAAAATCAGGAAACAAATTAATAAGTATCAAAATTTACTGTCATCAGCATAACAAGGAACTGAAAATATTTTTATTAACCCTTAGATCATTAATATATTTATATTAAAACAGATCTATCGACCTGTCTGTTTCACCTATTATATTCTATAATAGTGTATTTTGTTTCATTCATATTGTGTGTATTTCTTTAATGTAAAACTTTGAGTGTGCTTTTCATATTGCCGAGTATGTGTGTGTGTATAATCACTTTGTTAACTATAAGAAGATGCAGTCATAAATAGCATATATGCACATATTCCTTTACATTTGTTAAATTTGAAGTAAACATAGCAATGAGTAGTTAGAATTTATGTACATAACAAAATAATAAGTTTAAATTTATAAAATTATTCATTTAAGTTTTAATATTCATTTAAAATAATTTTCGGGTTCTATTGTTTGTTTAAAATTATGCCAGCTGTAAATTGTTTATGAGTTTTTACATTTCATCTAAAAATAATCTTTTAACTGAAAATTGACATTTAAAATTAAAAGTAAATACAAATTAGAAAATCCAGTCAGGCATAAATTTATACTAAGTGCAGTAGGTAAACCCAAAGGAATAGAGTTTTGAACTCTAGATTTGACTGTGGCGAATATTAAAAGCTAAGTGGAAATTTAGTTAAAGGCAAAGTTTGAAGTCAGTAAACAAGTAATGTTGCAAAAGTAAAAAGGGGAGGGAAATACTGTCAAAAAATATGATATAAAAAGCTTGTAGTAGCCATTAAAAAAGTTTGAGATGCATTTTTCCAAACCAGTTTTGAAAAATAATTAAAGAGCTGTTTCTGCATTATTTTGACTAAGCCAAATTTTGACCAAACCCTTACCAAAGCTGTTAAAATGAGAACTGTCAGCTAGTGGGATGATATGACTGACCATTTGTCTCCCATGGAAAACTGTTCTACAGAATGGAAGAAGACATCAACCTCAGCCCGATCCCAGTGATGAAGAAGCTACACCTGAAGTACTACATAATTCTTGACTGAAGTGATGGAGGAAAGCCACAACCAAAGTAATAGAAAGCTATAGCCTGGTTTAATGCAGAGGAGAAGCCCAGTAAAGAATGCCTTGAAGGGCTTACTACCCATATTACCGGTGAATCATTCTGCAGAGTATGCTAATTTCATTACTAAATCAATTCTAAATTAAACACTAGCTAACTAATCAAGTCTCATATTTAATTATATTATTTAAATGTTAAACTAAACCATCTATGTTAAATTTACTTTAAAGCTTAGAGCACTTCCAAAATTCTTGCTTGATCATAAATATTTAAATAATCATAAATATTTAGGTTTTATAAAACCATTCAAACAAATTCTTTATTTTTAAATTATAACTTTATAGATTATTTTCTGTAATTTGTTCTTATGCCATCTATGTTTAGTTTTCAATTTCATGTTTATGAATTTATGCTATGTTCATCAGAATGAAATTTTGTGAGGTTTAATAATCATCAGAGAGGTCAATAAGCACCTTTCCATTATGTTAAAATATACTTATAATGCACAGAACAAGTTATTTAAAACAAATATTTTGCATAAGGTATTTAAAAATGGATATTTTGTGTAAGCTATTTAAAAATCAATCTTTGCTTAAGTTATTTTAAAATCAATATTTACTTAATGTTAGATGTGAGCTATACAGCATGTAAGTAATATTTTAAATCTTAGTAAAGCCTAAATTTTGCTGTAACTATCCTTAATTAGAGATTAAGCTACACAGCTATCCTTAAAACAGATTCCTATTATTGCCTTGGTAGGGTAACTCTGAACTGACTAGTGATAGTGGCACTGATGGAAGCTAAGATTTGTTGTAATTAATTTAAGGAAAATATTAAATTAGCATGGTGAATGTGTTGTTAGTTAGCATAAATATGTTTAACTTCTTGCTATACCTATAATGGCCTACATCAGGATCGATTCCATGTCAAGTCATGCCTCAAAACTTTAGGCAACTGTGAGATTTATTTGTATTTCAAGGAACCAAAGGGTTCCAAGGGCTTGTTAAGCCACTGTTCTGTTCATTTGAATAAAAGGGCCTTTTTGTATTATAGCAAGTAGCATGGTCTGAGGAACCGATTACTAGGTAATGAATCTCAATTAAGAACACATTCAGGATGGACATATTCTGATACTATAGTTTGTAACACCTTAGACTCTGATGTTTGACTGCCCAACATCAGTTCATCCTCCCATAGACATTAGCATTGGCTTTGATCTGATTCAGAATCTAATCTGAGTTAGTACAATTATCTGTGTAATAATTACATATAATATTGTGCAAATATCATTATAAGTTATGTTTAAACTTAATAATATAATTCAAACCAGTTACCAATTAATTGATCACTCTAATTATTACTGATTTTTACTATGTAGATCGTAGCATAGGTTATGACATAAAAGATGGTATAAACATATTGTCAGCTCTGCAACTCATATTCTATTTAGATGTTTTGCAACCCTAAATTTCACTCACCTGCACGTGAGCAAATATAATTAGCTTTGTTTAGCATTTATTGATAATCACATTAACATTTTGTAAATCTAAGTAGTCATTCACCTGTGTGTGAGCAATATATAATTTGCATCATCATATTCTTTGTAAACCTAAGTATTCACTCACCTGCATATGAGCAATATGTACATAATTTACTTTACTTTTTAATTTATTAATTGTTACATTAAATTTATTAAATATAAATCCCTCAAGTCTCCATTCTTGCTCATTCTTTATGAATAAGTTGTTAAGTTATATAATATCATGTGGGGGGGGGGTATCATGTTTTACCACTTTGCTATTTCTGGAACATGAATAGAGTGATATTGAGTGTATCCTCAGGCATGTCATTCACCATGGATTGACTTGGAAGCATGAGTAAGAGTTGAGATATGATCAGATGTAGGATTTTACTATCCCAACTTGGTCAGCTTTTGTTTCTCTGGACTCTTGGTCTGTTGAGCAAATGTTCAAACCTGACCATTACAATATATATATATATATATATTGTACCGAGACAAAGTCGGTACAGGTATATACGCACACACAC
>JAQFVV010001928.1:0-41214 GCA_028023455.1 Epiperipatus broadwayi | reverse complement strand
AATTATTCTATGCCTAGATAGCAGCAATGCTATATTGCATTAACAAGCAAAATATCAAAAAATAAAATAATGCTATCAACTTAACATTTACTATAAGTTGTGATATTTATATAGTCCTTAATTTGAAACTATGCTGTTCATGTCTGTATTTATTTATTTCACCTAAAAAATGTTTTTTAAACTATACATCTGACATTAATATATCTACTACACATATTTCATGTATTGGCTTATTTCAAACTCTAATTGGCTTATTTCAAACTTTAGTTAATGCTCCATTTACCCCTAGTTCCATTTTGTCAAACATTTCCATTAATCTTACAGATTAATATAAAAATCCTAGAATAAGAAAACTGCCAACTTGATTCTATTTTGGAACCAAATTTGCAATAACTGTATATTTAAAACAGGAATAAAGTAATTCTAATAGGCACTGGATTGATTTTTTCAACCACTCTGATTTCTCATCTCAGGTATATGACAATATATTACGTCCCAGTTGGGTATTCATTTAACCCAAGTAAGCAAACAAAAAAAATAAACACTCTACAAGATATGAGACTTAAGTAATCAAGACCCCATGATTGGACAGCCATTTATACCCTTGGCAGCTGTGGCCTCTATGTATATATCGAGCCATCCACATTGGTCGCCACTTAACCCTATCTACAATAATCCTCAATCAAATCCAACATGCTGGTTGCTATTTCACTCCAATATCATTAACTAATCATGCTGCCACATTGTGTGCCATTTATAATAGAATGTATAATATATAATCTCCAGTAAAAAACAAAATACACATATGAACAAAGATGAATCGATCACCAATCATTGTGCAACCATTTAACCCATAAATATATCGAGCATTTAACCCATAAATGCTGAGGCATCCACATTGGGCAAGCTACTTAAGCCACCTTGTAACCTCTGTCCTCTTCACTTATTCACTTTATTAGATTTATAAATGCCCAGGCGCCAATTCTATACAAGATAGAATAAAATTTATAATTGTAAATTGCTTTTAAACTTATTTAAAAGATTCTTATATTGTAATTACTCTATGGCTTAGCTCAGTTGAGGTTATAGGATATGGTCTTCATTCAAGATGCAAATAAGAGTAATAAAACATTTATGAATAACAATTCTGTAACCCTAATTTAATCATATGTCACACATTAATTTAATTGTAAAACCATTGCAAAATTATCAATTATCATATTTAATATATGATGAGGGTTGGGTACATTTTATATTCCACATCACCATCTATTCTAAGCAAAGTAAAATATATTATTGACACTGTAATATGGAGATTTATCATCTCCAGACAAATTAAATAAAACTTGACTTATACTGGCAAATTTAGATATTTTAAGGTTATGTTATATTAACCATATGTGTGTGTGTGGAAATGGAGAATTGAACATATATAATCAAGCAATTCATATGGGCTATTAATTCAATAAAACATTTATTAAAAATAAAAGACAAAATAAATAATAAATAAACCAAAAAAAATATTATTTTATGCACCTTTCTAACCAATTACATTTCTTCTACAGTAAAACCAAAATTGACTAATATTCAATATATGAATCATATATTTTCGAATATGTGTGCTTTTATAATATCATAAATATAATGTATTTTTAAAACATACTTTTTATTAGCTTATTTATAGAACTTGAATGATGCCATAATTCAATCATCTTTTATACATATTATAAAAATTTATACAACACTTATCTGTTATAATCAGTGTATATCATCTAACATTAACTATACAAAAATAAAGAAAGACAGAAGAAAACAATAACCAAACACTTATACCTATATATGTAAGGGTTAAATAATATCTCCAAACTCAATCTAAATAATCTAATCATCCCTTGACCATTTCTACCTCCAACTACACCCAATACACTTCCTATATGAACAAACTTATAACAGACAAGGTTTTAATTTTTTATTTTTTTAAATAAACTCCATTAACAAAATTGAAGCCAAATAAATACAATTTTTTAAAAAAAAAATAATAATAATTTATAGCATCACGCACACACTCGAATATATAATCACTTATAATATGATTTCTAGATCATATAAAATAATAGATTATCATATTATAATAATAAGAAGTTACTTTTTTTTTTAAAAGAAACAAAAAAAATTGATTGTATATCTATTATAAGCAATAACGAAAAATACTTATCAATATCCATTCATTACATGTTAAGTTTTTATTTTTAAAAAAAATTTGAAAGTTGAATGAAACATACATCTCAATTTCAATGACAACAGTAAATTATAACATAAAAAAAAATGTCTATCCGATTGTTAAAGCATAATTTGTTAAGAATGACAGTAGTCTTTTTTTTTCCTAAAATTCTGT
This sequence comes from Epiperipatus broadwayi, assembly GCA_028023455.1. NCBI lineage: Eukaryota > Metazoa > Onychophora > Udeonychophora > Euonychophora > Peripatidae > Epiperipatus > Epiperipatus broadwayi. The sequence continues at coordinate 38,819 of JAQFVV010001928.1, read as the reverse complement.
GATAGGTATTTTAAATAACATTTGCATGCATTGGAATTATTTTATTATATATATGTGAATAGCAAAGTTATACAATATACAATTATTCTCTTGATATAAGATTAAATGGATAAACTCTTTCATCTTAAATTTTATTTTGCAGAATATTGATAGAAAATTCTTAAAATTGAAAATGAAGTGTTTAATAAAAAAATTTTAGCTAGCTTTATTTTAAACAATTTTGTCATTTTAATATTATTTAGCTTTGGTAATACTTTAAAATAAATCATAATTACTTAGCTTACATAACATCCAGGCATTTTAAAGGTAGTAAACATGGATCATCATTTAACAGAAATTTGGAGTGGGCTTCTCTTTTTGGGGTGTTTATTTCTTTATTTTTATATTATTCCAGTAGTATAATAGAAAATCCTCCATAGATATATCACCAGAATCCTCACGATGTTTTTTTTTTTATTTGTTCTAACATTCTTAGAGAGTTATTGATTCTTTTAAGCTTTATTTTTTTTTATAGCTTCTTCTTGAAATTTTTTTTTTATACTTTCCTTCAAGTTTTAAACTTTTTGTCTCTCTCCATTCATGCCCTCTGTGTTTCTTATTACAATCAACTTTGGAAATGTGCCAGAATTTTTGCTTATAAAATTTTAACAATACAATATTTGAATGGAATAAGCATAATAATAAAAAATATCAAATATTAATTTATAAATGTTATTCACTATTATACAAATAATCTTTATCACTTTTAAATATAAGATTATGAACAATACATAATCAGTAAATAATAAATAAAATATAGAAAAGAAAATTCTAATTAATAATATATCTATGTATCTGCTTATTATGACATGCAAATTTTTCTACTACATATAAACATTCCTGATGTGGTTCATCCTCCTCTTCTACTACCAAACATATATAATCCAAAACTCTACCAATCATTACACCCAATTAAAGATTTATTTTTTTATAATCCTAATTTTAACTAGGAAATTACATCAGAATTCATTTTTCTCAGATAATTAACTTTAACCATTGTTAACACAAATGTGAACTTCTCACATTTCTTCCTGGTGCCAACCTGGAAGGTCACAATATATATATATATATATATATATATATATATATATATATATATATAATAACCTACTCACACATCATCACTCATGTACATTATATGAGCAAATGTCCAGGGCGCCAATTCTATTAATGAATAGAACGATTTATCATTTTATCTGATTCATAACTAATGCTGAGACTCTTTTACTTATGTTTATCCTACAGCTTCACTCAGTGGGAGGTTACAGAAAGTTTATAACATATAGAGAATATAAATAAATTAAGGAAGAAATACTATAAGCTATCAAATAAAATATAAAGTTTATTTATTAATTAACCAAATGATACAGGCTAGCAGAATTTTATTTATTCCATTTAACAAAATATAATTTCAATTTGATCTTTTCCATCATCCAGTTACACTCTATAATAGCTCAATATAACTCTCACAGAATAGAAAAGCACAACACTAAATAACTCTATAGTCCAGCACATCTTAATCTAAATAGATGAATCAATGTTGATCTAGGAACACAAAAATTAGATCTCAGGGAATCTATAACACAGTTATAGATTAAAAACTATATTAGCCAGTAATTTATAACTCTAAAATAAGGTATAAGGAAATAAATTGAATAATGATTATTGGGCTAGCAATTAGATAGTGAAGGTGATAAGATATCTTTTAATCTCACATCATCATCCAAATAATACTTTAACTAGGCAACACCTTTATAAGTTTATCACGTGGTAAAACATTTCATGTAATGTTTGGATCTAGGAAACAATATTATCAGATCTTAGCACTTTTAATATCAAAGCCATAAAATAATATATTTAATTTTGTAATAGATGTGTGAAATATGAATATGTGGAAACCAGAATTCGAATGCACATAAGAACAACTTAAAACACAGTTTTAAGTAATAAACAAAGCTTTTATTTACACTTAAGGTTTAGTTAAAATTAAATAATATCAGAATAAGACTTTTATCTCAATTCTAAAATTTACAAGCAAATTTATTGATTGAAATTTAGGATTATCCCCATTACTTATTACACAATTTATTATTGACATATTTATAAACGTAACTTAGCTAACAAATTATACCCTAATATTCTGACTTTGAATATCCAGGCTACCTAAATAATTTTTATTAATATACAACACTGAATAAATAATACATTATATTATTGGGCACAATATACACTTTACTATCAAGAGAGCAGCTTTAAATAATCTTAATTAAACAATAGTTTTAAATAAGTACACTTTTCAGACATAGCAATAAAATCATATTCATTCTGATGATTTTGATGATCTCTAACGTGTGGCAAATTAATATGAGATGTTTCAAAACATTTATTTCCTATTTTAAATTTAACAATATTATGTTTTTTATATACGCGACATTATCTAAATTATGCATGTGTGTTACATCCCATGCAATAATAACAGAAAACAATATTTCTACACATTATCAATTTATTCAGGAATTATTAAATAATTATTTAATTTCGGACACTGTCATACACCTACCAGCAAATAGAACACTACATCTATTCTAATATTGAATAAAGAATTTAAATCAACTATTTATCTGACCACTGACTGAATTACACAGAGCTATCTTTTATGATAATACAAACTATACGTTCAAGAGGAATCCAGCACATGAGGAGCGAACAAACTCTTTAACTAATATATCAACAATAACTTATTTGTATCTGAAATACACTATTGGTGGAATTTTTCTCATCACCAAACAAACAATGGGAAAATGTCACTTGACTTTATAAATATCATTTCATAATACGTACGTATGCAATCTAAAATAGGCTCCACTCATGGAAAAATACTTAAAAATATACTAAGAGGAAAAATCTTTCATCTCTACAAACATAACACGTATCAGGAATAACTTCCTTTTTTACAGCTCTTCTACATATCTAGCATTATACGCTGGCAGATAAATACGCACAGATAAATCACTCATTCCTTCAATTCTTGAGAATATGACAACCTCCGAAATTTATATTGAGAAATAGCTAAACCTAAATGTTTATTAAGTAAATATAATAATTGCACAGAATAAACACACACATGCATAAATACGAGTATGAAAAATAATTCTAAGTTATATAATGTGCGAAAGTTACCACCGATAAATAATATATTAAAATATAAATTTTTATCTTAAATGAGACATTCAATTGCTTCAAATTTAAATAATATTAATTATTATGAACGGGTTTTATACTTTAAATAGTAATAGTCTAATAATTTAGGTTTTATTACTTCTAACATAATATTCTTTCTTTCTTTTTTCTTTTTTTTTCTAGCTACTCTTGAAATTAACTCTCCCTTCAAGGTAAAAGAGAGATATATAAGATTAAATCCTCTTTAATAATACACCCAAAATATATATGTTTCACTTTCAAATAAAAGAAAACAAATCATATTTAAGCAATAAGATTTTTACCAGCATATCCATCGTTTTTGTGGGTATGCCATCCTGAGATGTTCTCGATGCTCGCAAATTAAATAAACATATAATATTAAATACATACAACACTAAATCTGTCTAACTATCTATGATATATATACTATTAACAATAAATAATAAAAAAAGAGAGTCATTCTTCTTTTAACTTGAGAAAAAAAAAATTCACTTGCAAAGTTCCTTTTCAAGCTTAATAAATGATCCGGAGATGAACTCCAAAATGAGTGTGTGTTTAGATATGAATATGAAACATAAAACAAGTTCTTGTAGGACAAAACAGTTATAATTCACAATTAATTTAGTAAACATCCAATGTTCTTCAGCCATAAGCCAATAGAGTTTACTTATATATCATCCATGATGATAAATATTTATAATAATAAATATGTGGAAAGACAGACTCAGCTATTAATTGGTATATTCTGTTATTTATTTTAAGCACATCTTAGGGTATTTAATTCAATAATAACTTAACATATTTTTCTGCAGAAAATATTCACCTTCATAATTTATAGATTGGTATTTGCATTATTAACTTTAATAAATTGCTGGTAATTATCTACAGGCAATTTGCCTTTCCTTAAACATTAACACATATATCTGTATATCAAAGAGAACAAAAATATGTAATATTAAAGTCCTTCTATTCGATTTAGACATCTATATTTGGTAAGTAGTAGTAATTAATTCTCCGGGTTAAGTCATATTTCTATTTCTTTGATAAAACACATATTATTCTATAAGCATAAAATGAAATATAAGATTAGCACCCCGCAACAATTATTAAATATCAAACACATAATCAAGTACAAGTATCCTTTTAAATTTTAACTTCACTTTTGTATAAGTAGAATATAAGTTAAACATAGAGTTTATCAAAGTAAATTTTGTTAAACAATTCTGAATATACATCCATGACAACAAAACATTATAAACATCACACATGGGACTTAAAAAATTATAAAGTTCTTGCATTTTCATATTCTTTTTAACGGAGATAAATAAAAGGAAATGAACTAACATAAGTTTACTATCAGAAAAGCACATCCTTAAACAAAAATGAAAGTTTTAATTTAAATGTTTTAATTAGACAAAAGAAGCAAGATACCTTTATTTTCTTTATTCAGACATCCCTCAATAAAGCTTAATTTTCTGGAGTTTTAATAATAAGCTTCATGAAAAGGCTGTTTTAAAGTTTCACTTTAAACTGTTTTGGAAGAGAGATATATAATTAATAGCAGCAGAAAATGAAAATTACACTTGTTGAAATTACAAAAGATAATGTCTTTTTTTTTATTATTAACTATTATTAGCTATCAAAAAAAATATCTCCCCACCAATCAAAAAAAGTCACCTGATCAGCAAAGCTTGACTCCCACGTTTTTTTTACCTTTTTTTATCACTTAATTAATATTCAAAAAAAATCTTTTCTAAAAAAAATACTGTGACCTTCATCAATAATAAAAAATATAGCTTTTTACAAAGTTAAAACAAATGGATATCAATTAGCTATCAAATAAAATCGTTTATAATATTATTTAAGTTGGCCAAATAATTTACTAATTCATATATGCATTAATCATTAAAGAAGATATATTTTTGAAAAATGATTATAGATAATTACTGTAATTTAAATGTTTTATTGTAAGTTTGAATATATTGTTTATTGCAATTAGGATATGAAATGGAAATGAGATAATGACACACTCATACATATATGCTGCTATGTGAATATTAAGTTATTCTAATTAAAACATATCTAATATGTCTATGGGTTACAACTGACTATAATATTAGTAAATAAATGGGTATCAATGAATAATAAATCAGAAAACCATTCAACACACCAATACTCCCTTATAAATAAATAAAACAAACATTGCATCAATCCAACTACTATCATACCACTTTCTGTAATAATCCACCCCCTCCTTGTATTAAACACTATCAAAATATAATAACAAGAAATGAATTGCTAACCAAAATGCACAGTTGGCCCACATAAGAGTTTGAGCCATTAATAGAAAAATTTTAAAATTTTAAGCCGATTTCATTTTTTTAGTACAATGCAGTAATTCATTACTGATATAACACAGCTTAATTATTTGTGCCCATTCAGAAGGTCACAACTACCCCTTTCTTATAAAGAAAAAAATAAAATAAGCAACACAACAAAGTTATTATTAACAACTATTAAACATCACATAATAAGGTTAATTCACACTTTGGAAATCATGCATACAAAATTTTTCTGCTCTCAAAATTCTTTAACTATCTGGTACTTTAACTGGATACGGTATCAAGCTACGAGCATTATAGGTACCTTTCATTCCTTCTGGAGTAAAGACCAAAAAATGCATTCTCACCCACTTGTCTCACTATCTCATAAGGGCCTTCATAGAGATGTATAAAACTTCCTAAAAGTATGTTTTTGAAGATTGCTTACATGGGGAGTTCTGATCATCACACGATCATGGATTTTGAAAGGGTGAGGGCCAGCTTTACTATGGCGAATATGCTTATAGCCCATCATCACTTTCTTGAATTTAGCTGTAATTCTTTTTATTATTCTCTACTCTATTTCTAACCTTTTTAAGATGGTTTATACTAATTAATTCTCCTTTGACAGTCTTAAGTTTGATCTTAGCCTTTCTTAAGTTTCCTTTTGAACTGATAACTTTCTTAAGAGAATCTATATAGGATTTATTTGTATTTTTAAACTTGCATTTAATCTTTAGTTTATCAACTTCTCTAGCATGATTAAAATATTTTATTATTTATTCTATAATAGATATTACACGTTTACTACCTGCATATAGCATCTTTCTATAAACATTTTTCTTCATATAACAATCTAAGTTATTATAAACACATTCAGAAATTATGCCTTTGTTTTTATCTTTAAATTTATTGCTGGTAATATCAGTAACCTTTACTAATTTATTTCTCAAAATTTCTGGATATTTCATGCCTAAAGAAAATATTCCTGACTTCACTAATCTAATAATCTCATCATTTTTATCACGATTTTTCTTGAAATATTTAAATACATATATAACTTTCTTCTTATTCAATTTTAGTTTCTTATTGACTATTTCTTTAATCTTTTGGTATGCCTTTAATTCATCACTATATATATTGTAATTTTTATGAATTAATTTAGCAAGCAGTTGACTCTTTTCCTTAAGTGGTAATACTAGGTTATTATCATTTAACTTACTCTGATGTAGTTGATCCTTAATATCTAATTCTATAATTTCTGTTTTGAATATTGGGCTACTAATATTTTCACCAACTCCCTTCACTTCAATAATTTGACTCTTACTATCTTGCATTTCCAACTTCTCTTCTGATACTTCTAACTCCATCTCTAATTTCACTTCTACTTTTATTTCTGATTCTGGTTGAACATCATCTGCCAATTTCTCTGGCATCATTTTTAGCATTTCTGATTCTACTTCTAATTTTGTTTCTGATACCTCTGGTTTTATTTGTTGGACATTATTTCTGAACATTCCTGACATGTGTTGGGCAAACTCATCCATCAAATTTGCTCTGTGTTTAGTTAATCTATTTTCCATTTCTTTCAATTCTAGCATTTGTTTAGCTGAACTATCTTCTAGTCTATTTTTCATTTCTTTAATTTCTAACATTTGTTTAGCTGACCTAGCTTCCATTCTATCTTCCCTTTCTAACATTTGCTTAGAAAGCTCCCTGAACATTCGCTCAAACATTTGTCTGTCTGTCTGTGGACATTCATCCAATTTTTAGATGGAACATTTTCTACCCTACCATCCTCTCGATTGGTTAAAATCATAGTTTTGTTTCCAGAATCAATATCAGGAGATAGCACAAATACATCGGGAGACAACACTTTTTGGGACCCACCCAAATCTTCGCATATATTAATCTCTTCCATTGTATTTTATATTTTTACTTATTAATATTCACAAACAAAGACAAGGTATATCACTCTCACCACTCCTACCCAATCAAACAATTTAAATTTTCCATCACTGCCCAAAGATACACAAGGTGATTATGATATGCTGAGTTGTATTGTTCCATATGGCATTCGGTTTTCACATTTAATAGCAAAATTATTGCAATAGATAATCTAATAATATTGATCCAAACATCGATGAGTTATTTAAGTAAAACTCTGAAATCATATACAAACATGTTGTACATTAAATTCCTTTCAACGTGATACTGAAGGCAAATCAATTCTAATAAATATAATTATTAAGATGATTACTAGATGCATCAAATGTTATAACAGCATTAACAATATTTCATAAATTTTATAATCTTATCAAACCTGCATTATAATAATTTAATGGGTTGGAATGAGTTATCAACACTAACACATTAGTCATGACAAATTTACAATGCAGTCCACACTTTTATAATTCAATTGACTAGAATATCTCATAAAACCTATTAAGCTGGTCACCAGAAAAAGGAACTCTACTCATCATCATTATAAACTATAATCATCATCATCAAGCCCAATACATTGGATACCAAAAACCAATTTTATATCACCAATCATCAATCAATCAAGTCACAACATTGCGTGCCAGAAAATGTACTTTGTGTCACCATTTTGGTGCACTCAAAATCCATATTGTAATCTATCTACTGAGGTGTCAAATACATCAATCAAGCCACCATCATGGGCGTCCAGAAAATGAACTGCTCATCATCATCAGTTAATTAATCAATCATAGCCCAAAGATGGTGTGCCAGAAAATGTATACTGAGATTATCATCATCAATCAATCAATCAATCAATCAGGGCACACATTGAGATAACTTACTCACACATCACCACTCATGTACATTATATGAGCAAATGCCCAGGGCGCCAGTTCTATTAATGAATAGAACGATTTATCATTTTATCTGATTTATAAGTAATGCTGAGGCTCTTTTACTTATGTTTATCCTACAGCTTCACTCAGTGGGAGATTACAGAAAGTTTATAACATATAGAGATTATAAATAAATGAAGTAAGAAATACTATAAGCTATCAAATAAAATATAAACTTTATTTATTAATTAACCAAATGATACAGGCTAGCAGAATTTTATTTATTCCATTTAACAAAATATAATTTCAATTTAATCTCTTCCATCATCCAGTTACACTCTATAATACCTCAATATAACACTGACAGAATAGAAAAGCACAACACTAAATAACTCTATTGTCCAGCACATCTTAATCTAAATAGATGAATCAATGTTGATCTAGGAACACAAAAATTAGATCTCAGGGAATCTATAACACAGTTATAGATTAAGAACTATATTAGCCAGTAATTTATAACTCTAAATTATAATAAGGTATAAGGAAATAAATTGTATAATGATTACTGGGCTAGCGATTAGATAGAGAAGGAGATAGGGTATCTTTTAATCTCACATCATCATCCAAATAATACTTTAACTAAGTAACACCTTTATAAGTTTATCACGTGGTAAAATATTTCATGTAATGTTTGGTTCTAGGAAACAATATTATCAGATCTTAGCACATTTAATATCAAAGCCATAAAATAATATATTTAATTTTGTAATAGATGTGTGAAATATGGATATGTGGAAACCAGAATTCGAATGCATATAAGAACAACTTGAAACACAGTTTTAAGTAATAAACAAAGCTTTTATTTACACTTAAGGTTTAGTTAAAAGTAAATAATATCAGAATAAGACTTTTATCTCAATTCTAAAATTTATAAGCAAATTTATTGATTGAAATTTAGGATTATCCCCATTACTTATTACACAATTTATTATTGACATATTTATAAACGTAACTTACCTAACAAATTATACCCTAATATTCTCACTTTCGAATATCCAGGCTACCTAAATAATTTTTATTAATATACAACACTGAATAAATAATACATTATATTATTGGGCACAATATACACTTTACTATCAAGAGAGCAGCTTTAAATTATCTTAATTAAACAATAGCTTTAAATAAGTACACTTTTCAGACATAGCAATAAAATCATATTTATTCTGATGATTTTGATGATCTCTAACATGTGGCAAATTAATATGAGATGTTTCAAAACATTTATTTCCTATTTTAAATTTAACAACATTATGTTTTTTATATACGCGATATTATCTAAATTATGCGTGTGTGTTACATCCCATGCAATAATAACAGAAAACAATATTTCTACACATTATCAATTTATTCAGGAATTATTAAATAATTATTTAATTTCAGACACTGTCATACACCTACCAGCAAATAGAACACTATATCTATTCTAATATTCAATAAAGAATTTAAATCAACTATTTATCTGACCACTGACTGAATTACACAGAGCTATCTTTTATGATAATACAAACTATCCATTCAAGAGGAGTCAAGCACATGAGGAGTGAACAAACTCTTTAACTAATATATCATATTTGAATCTGAAATACACTATTGGTGGAATTTTTCTCATCACCAAACAAACAGTGGGAAAATGTCACTTGACTTCATAAATATCATTTCATAATACATATGTATGCAATCTAAAATAGGCTCCACTCATGGCAAAATACTTAAAAGTATACTAAGATGGAAAATCTTTCATCCCTAAATCTGTCTAACTATCTATGATATATATACTATTAACAATAAATAATAAAAAAAATAGAGTCGTTCTTCTTTTAACTTGAGAAAAAAAAAATTCACTTTCAAATTTCCTTTTCAAGCTTAATAAATGATCTGGAGATGAACTCCAAAATGAGTGCATGTTTAGATATGAATATGAAACATAAAACAAGTTCTTGTAGGACAAAACAGTTATAATTCACAATTAATTTAGTAAACATCCAATGTCCTTCAGCCATAAGCCAATAGGGTTTACTTATATATCATCCATGACGATAAATATTTATAATAATAAATACATGGAAATACAGTTTCAGCTATTAATTGGTATATTCTGTTATTTATTTTAAGCACATCTTAGGGTATTTAATTCAATAATAACTTAACATATTTTTCTGCAGAAAATATTCACCTTCATAATTTATAGATTGGTATTTGCATTATTAACTTTAATAAATTGCTAGTAATTGTCTACATGCAATTTGCCTTTTCTTAAACATTAACACATATATCCGTATATCAAAAAGAACAAAAATATGTAATATTAAAGTCCTTCTATTCAATTTAGACATCTATATTTGGTAAGTAGTAGTAATTAATTATTCTGGTTAAGTCATATTTCTATTTCTTTAATTAAACACATATTATTCTATAAGCATAAAATGAAATATAAGATTAGCATCCCGCAACAATTATTAAATATCAAATACATAATCAAGTACATGTATCCTTTTAAATTTTAACTTCACTTTTGTATAAGTAGAATATAAGTTAAACAGAGAGTTTATCAAAGTAAATTTTGTTAAACAGTTCTGAATATACATCCATGACAACAAAACATTATAAACATCACACATGGGACTTAAAAAATTATAAAGTTCTTGCATTTTCATATTTTTTTTAACGGAGATAAATAAAAGGAAGTGAACTAACATAAATTTACTATCAGAAAATCACATCCTTAAACAAAAATGAAAGTGTTAATTTAAATGTTTTAATTAGACAAAAGAAGCAAGATTGATACCTTTATATTCTTTATTCAGACATCCCCCAATAAAGCTTAAATGTCTGGAGTTTTAATAATAAGCTTCATGAAAAGGCTGTTTTGAAGTTTCACTTTAAACTGTTTTGGAAGAGAGATATATAATCAATAGCAGCAGAAAATGAAAATTACACTTGTTGAAATTACAAAAGATAATGTCTTTTTTTTTATTATTATTAACTATTATTAGCTATCAAAAAAAATATCTCCCCACCAATCAAAAAAGTCACCTGATCAGCAGAAGCTTGACTCCCACATTTTTTCCTTTTTTTTAACTCTTAATTAAAATTCAAAAAAAAATATTTTCTAAAAAAATATACTTTGACCTTCGTCAAATAATAAAAAAAAAAAAAGCTTTTTCCAAAGTTAAAACAAATGAATATCAATTAGCTATCAAATAAAATGGTTTATAAAATTATTTAAGTTGGCCAAATAATTTACTAATTCATATATGCATTAATCATTAAAGAAGATATATTTTTTTTCAAATTAATAAAGATAATTACTGTAATTTAAATATTTTATTGTAAGTTTGAATATATCATTTATTGCAATTAGGATATGAAATGGAAATGAGATAATGACACACTCATACATATACGCTGCTATGTGAATATTACCAAAATGCATAGTTGGCCCACATATGAGTTTTTGAGCCATTAATAGCAAAATTTTAAAATTTTAAGGCGATTTCACTTTTTTTTTAGTACAATGCAGTTATTCATTACTGATATAACACAGCTTAATTACTTGTGCCCATTCAGAAGGTCACAATATATATATATATATATATATATATATATATATGTGTGTGTGTGTGTGTGTCTAATTATATAATTGACTATTTATAAATACTAATCAGATAGATAGATATATGTATAAGAGGTTAATAGCTGACATTTCAGTATAATAACAAGTACCTTCCTCAGAGCTTCCTCTTTATCAAATCATAAGATTGTGATGAGATGTAAAACCATTCTATTGGTTGTGAAGATTTAAAAAATATTTTATTCTCCAATACCTTTTTCCAAATATTGTCAATTTTTTTTTATTTCACACTTTTCATTTATACTCTTGGCCCTTTTAAAAATATCTATAGGTTCCCTTAGAATTTTCTCATCATATTGTTCTATTTTTTCCAGAATATGTGTTTTCTTAAAATTGATTTCATAGTTAGTTCATTTAATGTCTGAATAAATCATTGATGAATTAAATTTTTCTCTAACTGCCCTATTCTTACTTTCTTATGTTATTCTACAATTGATCTGTCCAATGTATGAATGTTAAACCCCACATGGAATTTCATATACACCATGACACTTCAAATACATTTTCTAAATATATTATGACTCTCCAAAGAAATTTTATCTTTATAAAATTTCTTTAGAGTGTCGTGGTGTATATGAAATTCCATATGAGGATTGTTTACCTTCATACATTTGACAGACCAATTATAAAATAAATATAAAAAAGGACCAACAGATTTTAGCAGTTAGAGAGAAATTTAATACATCAGTCATTTACTCACACATTAAATTAACTAACCATGACATCAATTTTAATAAAACACATACTCTGGAAAAAATTGAACAATATGACCATAGATTGCTAAGGGAGGTGATACAGATGTTTAAAAGTCCTAAGAGTACAAATAAAAAGTGTGAATTAAAAAAAATTAACAATATTTGAAACAAGCTATTGGAGAATAAAATATTTTTCTTAAAACTTTTCAATCAGTAGAATTTGGGAATGAGGAGAAAATATTAAATGAAAAAAATAACGATTTTAAATCTCACCACACACATTCTTTTGATTTGAGAAAGATGAAGCTCTGAGAAAAGTACTTGTTATTGTATTGAAATGTCAGCTATCTAGTTATTATATTTTTATTATACAAAAGCTTCCAGAAATAATACTACGAATTCATCATTTATCCATGATAATATTAGAATTAATTTATATATATATATATATATATATATATATATATATATATATATATATATATATATATATATATATATATATAAAATATATATATAGTAATTCTAATATTCTCACTGATAAATGAATCATAGTATTATTTCTGGTAGCTTTCATGTAATAAAAATTACAATAGCTAAATAATACTATGAATCTATATGATCTGTATTGAACAGTACTAAACGCAAGCAGTTCAGTAAACAATATGTATTCTATTATATTCAAAGTTTATTAACAAAATATTAGCTATTATCTATGATTTAATATGCATGAGAGGGGCCTGGAACAAAATATAGCAAATCTTGCAGTTTTATTGTATAATTTTTACTTAAACATACAAATTCACATCAGGTTTTATTAAAAGTTAAATTGATTAAATATTTATATGTAAAATATATTTATTATTCAGATACACCTATATCTAATTATTATTATATAAACATTTTGGCTGGTTTAGCCAAATTTTATTTTATGTTACTTATACATGAATAAAAACAGACAATATATCTTTTATAACTATTTTAAGTAAAAATTACTGCTTTAACATATATCTTACATATAGCTATGCTAAAAAGTCAATAACTTGGAGAAAAATGGTAAAAATGAATTTGAAATAATTCTATATATCAGCATTAAATTAATAATTAGATTGAAAGCAAGTATTAAATATTTATTTTTAAACATTTTTATATAATTACACAATAATATAATACTTTATATAATAATAAATATGCACAAAATTTTGTTGTTTATCTAAAAATTTGGGATAACAGCACATTACTCATAATAATTGTATGTTGGATTATTTCCATCACCTAATTTTTATTATTTTCAGAAAAAATTAAATTACATGTGAGAATACTCCAACATATAATTATAAGAAAAATCCCATCAACACAATCTTTTAAACAGGCAAAGACTCAATATGGATTTCACATTACTTCAAACTTTAGGAATTATGAAAAATTATGTCTAAATCTGGTAATAGTAGAAAATCAATTAACTTTTCTCTGCAAATTTAAATCTAAAATATCATCCTAAAAAACTTACACTTAGTAATTTTAGTTCATTCCCAAATATGATTTACTAAAATAAAAAGAATAAATTCTCAAAGATATTTTACATATCAAATCTTGATTTCTTATTAACAATATAAATTATTTTTTTAAAAAGTAAAGTATATGTAAAAGATTTTACAAGAATGATTTAATCATTGTGAAAACTATATTTATGTGAGAAAAAAGGTAAGACTGTCAAAGAAGAAACATGTAAACATAAATGGTCATATTAAACATAATACTATACCAGTAATATAGAGGCTAGATCAATTTAAAATGTTAGTTTTAAACATCGAATATATACTACATTAAATATTCTAGGCAAAAACGATTAATCTTTGCCAATTATGGCAGAAACAATTACCCAAAATTTACTAATTAAAAAAGCAGCACAAGTACATTGAAGAGTCAAAAAAATGCTTGAGAGGTACCAGCTGCTCAATTCAAAAATTATTTGAAGAGAGAAGCTATTAAATGTTTCTAATTAGATAACACTATAATTATTCTCTAATAAATAAAAGCAAGAATATAGTTGCATTGAATATTACTGTTTATGATAACAAAATAAGAGTACTCTTAATAGCAGATGAATACAAAATAATGGCAAAAAATAATTTACCAGATATAGAAATAAAGCTAATAGAATTATTCAAAAACATTGCAGGTATTTCATTGATTTATAAAAAAAAAAATTAATATATTTCAGCAAAATTCCATATCTTTATGGTTTATGTAAAATCTATATGTATCATATTTAATGCTAAAACTTAATAAGATTTTCTTTTAAAGTTCTTTGATATACAAGACATTGTCCTTTGTTGGGAATTATAAATACATAGTACAATTAATCAAAAGCAAAAAAATTGAGAAAATAAACATATTATTTACCTTTGATGTGAATCAACCACTGTGTATAATAAGAAAAACATTAAATAATGGTGGTCATGTAAAAAACCATAACAACTTTTTCTATTGATAGTATCGTATAATTTTTAACATTTTGCTTAACAACATATTTCCAGTACATGAGGAAATTCTTCCAACAAAATCAAATGATAATTATGGATTCATCACTGTCATTCCTGAACAAGAACAACATTATACTACAATCAAAAAAGTTATTCCATATCATTATAAAGTTTAGCATTCTCATATCTAATTAATACCATGTGGTAAAGAACTTTTATAAACATTCTGTATACATCAGCAAATGTATATACTTCAATTGAATTTACAACAGAATAAGAGCAAGAAGAAAAATGCATTCATCGATGCTCTTATGACAAGTCTTGTTAATGGAAACACAAAAAGTGAAGTTATATTATCACTATAGAAAAAAAAATAAAAAAAAGTTTGCTTGGAAGCCAGTGACATAGAGAAAGAAAAGTTTTAAACAGATCAAATTTAGTCACCAGTAAGAAAATTGTAAATAGCCAATAAGTGTAGCCATACATAAGAGAAATATTAAAGAAAATCTTTAACTAATATAATGAGAAAATTTCTCCAAAGCCATGATATACTATAAAGAATCATAACTTCTACAAAATCTAAATTTGAAATTCTAAAAAATCTGCATCTACAAATATTATGGAAATGTTAAAAACACTTATCAGAGACACCAATGATCATAAATGATTAAAAGTGAACAATGTAATGATTACAAAAAACTGATATGACTCAAGCAGAAGGCAATGCACATATCAATTAATATATGTTTGATTGAGAATAAGAACATTCAACATAAAGAATGACATAAAAGAAGCTGTTGATAAACAATCACATAAATGAATGTAATGTACTAATCCACAATATTTAAAAAAACACTCATTATACCATACCCATGCATAAATTATCCTTATGGATAATATTTTTCTGAAGGTTTGTAATGATGGTATTTTAGTTGCATTTATGTATTGCACTATTTTTATCATCTAGTATTGAATGTCTATAAAATAACTTTATTTAAATTTTCAATTACATTCAGCAATTAACAATAGCACACAGAATAGTATATGGACAATATTTCAAGAGGTATTATCTCATTTCTTCTTCAAGTATTGATGATGTGACCAGTGACAGTATTAGCATGGGAATCAAACCTGAACCCTAAGCTTGTTGAATATTAAATTTTAATGTAATGCTCTAACCAACTGATATATCCTGCCAAAGGCTTACAATTGCCTTTGGCAGGATGGCACAGTTGGTTAGAATGTTACTTTAAAATTCAATATTCAAGATTCTATGGATCCAGGCTCAATTCTTATGATAATACTGTCACTCTTTAGGCCAGCAACACCTGAAGAAGAGAGGAGAATAATACTTTGTGAAACATTGTGCATATACTATTCAGTTTTCTGTTATGGGAAAATTTAAATAAAGTTAATTTTTTCTAAAGATATTCAATACTTAATATTAGATGATGATGAAAATATTCCAATATATAGACATATCTCTCATAGATTAGTATATAAAATTTCTACTATCAGTTAATTTTCACAGATTAGTCTTAATTTCAGTAACACAAATCTAGAGCTCATTTGTTTGATTTTCATGCTAGTATTGTCATTGGATAAACTAGTTGCATACTAACCTATGTATTTTACTGACAACTGTATTTGAAAAGTTTAAAAGTTTAATTTTTTCTGAAAATATTTAATAGTTCATCACATAATTATTATATAATTTAATTATTCATTATATTATATTATTAGAATTTCATTTATACTTTTCTGATGAGTGCAA
This sequence comes from Epiperipatus broadwayi, assembly GCA_028023455.1. Lineage (NCBI taxonomy): Eukaryota > Metazoa > Onychophora > Udeonychophora > Euonychophora > Peripatidae > Epiperipatus > Epiperipatus broadwayi. Next base: position 21,790 of record JAQFVV010001928.1, on the reverse strand, counting down.
TTATAACTTCACGTATTTCTACAATTATTTAACGTTATATTTCCAGAAAGTATTTAATAAAATAATAAAAATGGAGCTCTTCAATATAAATACATAATCTAAATAATTATTTAGTAAATGTTGAAACATTTAACAACAGACAAGGTTTGTTTTATACTAAAAAAATTATTTTATAGCTAAATGCTTTCAAATACTGAAATGTATGACAGATACTACAGAAAACACTTTTTAAATTCACAATTATGAAAATAAAATGAATTAATATAGTTTAAAAGTAAATTTCAATTAGAAATAGTATGAAAACAGGCAAAACTCTTCATACAGTAGTTGCCACTCAGTGCAAGCCACAGTAATCAATGAATGTCAGAGGGATTGTGCATAAAATCCCTATCTAGTGCCTACTCATCCAATATCCCCAGACTAGTTTCTGGCTTGTGACCTTTGTTAGTGAAAAACATTGGATCTGAGAGCACTACATCTATAGAGATCTTAGGATCTATTTCAACTCTCCAACAGCCACCTTTTATTTCTACTTAACTACAAAATTTATGAGAATCAAATTGAAAACACAATAATATTTTCAATCTAAGCTCATTAGCTCATATAGTCATATGGGTGTGAACTCAGTTCAGTACCCATATATTTTGGTGTCTTTGGTTTTTTAATAACCATAACCACCACTATCCTATTAGGCAGGATTAGTATTAAACCAATAAATGTCACATGACCACCATTTCTTACATAACATATTAAAACAGGGAAAACTCTCCATATAGTAGTGCCACTCAGTGAAAGCAATCCTGCCTAATAGGATAGTGATGGCTATGGTTATTAAAGAACCAAAGACACCAAAATTTCATGGGTGCTGAGTTCAGATCCATATGACTATATAAGCTAATGTGCTTAGATTGAAAATATTGTGCTTTCAATTGGATTCTCATAGTTCTGTATTTAAGTGGAGATAAAAGGTTGCTGCTGGAGGGTTGCATTAGATCCTAAGATCTAGATGCAGTGCTTTCAGATACAAGCCTCCTCATTGACGAAGACCACAAGCCAGAAACTAGTCTGGAGGTATTGGATGAGTAGGCACTAAATAGGGATTTTGTGCACTAGCCTTCTGGAATCCATTGATTAATCTGGCTTGCACTGAGTGGCACTGCTGTATGAAGAGTTTTGCTTGTATTAATAAGTTATGAGCAAGCCTAAGAAATGGTGATCATGTGACAATCCTGCCTAATAGTATAATAATGGCTATGATTATTAAAAGACCAAAGACACCGAAATGTATAGATACTGAACTGAGTTCAGAACCATATGACTATATAAGCTAATGAGCTTAGATTGAAAATATTATTGTGCTTTCAATTGAATTCTCATAGTTTGTAGTTAAGTAGAGATAAAAGGTGGCTGCTGGAGGGTTGTATTAGATCCTAAGATCTAGAAGGCCACAAGCCAGAAATTAGTCTGGGGATATTGGATGAGTAGGCACTAGATAGGGATTTTATGCACAAGCCTTCTGGAATCAATTGATTACTCTGGCTTGCACTGAGTGGCACTACTGTATGGAGAGTTTTGCCTGTTTTAATAACAGTTATGAGCAAGCATAAGAAAATCATGTGATGTAGAAATAATTTATTGATTCAAGTATATATTATATATAAATTTTGAATTATGTTGCTAATTGGTTGGTGTTTTACCTTTACTTATGTTATATATATATATATATATATATATATATATATATATATATATATATTGTAACAATCTATATGTACACATTGTGTAAGTGTGTATATATATATGAGTTACATGATTTTTTTTTTTAAAATAAAATAAAAAAATTACGGTAGTTGTTTGCTGGTAGCAGACAATGTAAGCTAGATGGGTTTACCTATGGCTATCAGCACCACCAAGCGGGCAGCAGTGCTGGCATCTACATGGCATCAGGTTCCTGTGCATATGCATGGAGAACAGCGCCACCTAGCGGCTGGAAATTGCATCACTGCTTTTGGCCCCCTATTCTGAATATTTTTGTGGTTGACACAGAAACAGCACCTCTTGCGGCCACATGGGGTGTAAGTTACAACTACCAAATCAAGATTTAATTTAATTATCTATGTCTCATCTCAAGGCAAGATTTCATTTCTGAATGTTCAAACAAATCTACAACAGATTATTATGACTTAAAAATGAAATTCTTATGAAATTGCGAACAAATTTCTTTCTTCAGATTCATTAGTAATAAGCTTTATTTGATTTTCCCAGTTATTTCTAGTGGTTACCTAAAGATTTAAAACTATTCATGGACAATGATGTTTATGCTTCATAAATGGAATTTAGAAATCATTTATCAATGTAGATGTGAACAAATACAATCATTAACCACATAATTAATGACTACTGAAATTATTGCTTCAGTAGCATAAGAACTAAAGCCACTGGATTATCTACCCCATGATCAAATCTCAATAGATTAATTGATAGTTGAGTTATCTAAAAAATAAATTCATTACTAGATATATAAATAAATTATATATTTTGATTTAGTTAAAATATGACTCTATTGTATTGTTATGCTTTATTGTAGAGTTCCAACAAGATTTTAAAATCAAAATTAAAGTAAATTTAAAATTAATATTTTATGAATGTTTTTTATTTCTTTTTTAAATAATAAAAATATAAAAACTAAAATTAATTACTTTTGTATATCTATTAGAGTTATTGTTAAATGATAATAAAAATTAAAGAAATTTAATATCCTTACTTTATTTTAATATTTTTCTAATTAAACTAATACCAATATTAAATAGGGATATTAAAAAAATAATTAAAAAAATTATTAAAAATTTTACTAACAATAAGTACAAAATGATAAAATTGGAATAAAAGATTAAAACATATATTAAATATTGTAGAAATGTAATTTGATAATGAAAAATAATTAGTGAATGCCTAATAGAATTAATATGTTTTAAAATATGTAATAACTCTATATCAAATTGCTATCTAAAATAGTTGATTAACTGTACAAACGATAAAGTAGTTTAGTAAATTAGTAACTTTAGTAATCCATATTATCTACATTTAATACTTAATCATAAACATGAAAACTGAATGAAATAATGCATCAGTACATCCTGATTATAAAATGTCATCTCTCAGTGTTATCTTCATTAACAACCACTTATACAAAAGTATACTCATTCAAATTCTAGACAAAGATAGCAAGACAAAAAATAAAAGAGTAAATAGGAGTTGCAATTAATTATTTAACAATAAACTCTGACTATCTGCATGGAGAGGGATGATCATAAGAGAAAGTTCAAAGAGTCATGGGTTATTATAAGAGACCCAAATTCAATCAACAAGAAAGAATCTTACATTCCTTGGTCAAAAAAGTGGAACATCTGACTTTCATAATTTACATTTTTCACTTCAATAATTTGCATATTTTATAAACTATATATTCATTCTGTTCCCAATATAGTTAGTTAATTAATTTTGCCCTATTATTCTGATGAGAATTTGCTGAAAGTTAAGTCAGTGCTATTAAGTTATAATATATCTATATGGACATACCTTTTCATAGTGGCTTGACTCAGCTCAAGTTTTTTGGAGTTTTAATTGACTATTTAAAAAATATTGAGCCACAAGTATGTCAACATGAATCACATTTTTGTCTTTTAATAAATGTATTTACCATGTTGTAATGGTGATTTTTAATCTCTTATGCAGCAATTATTACTTTCTAAAACATTTTATCATCTTTCCCAATTGAAACTTTCTCTGTCTTCTATAAGTTAATCATCATGTTCAAAATCCTGCATTTTAATCTTATTTTAAAGTATTACATAATTATCAACTTCTTAAATGAAAAATACCTTTCTAAAATTAAAATTTTATTTCTAGACAACTTAATACAATGAAATCAATCAATATTTCTTTTTTTTCTCATATGTCATAGCATCGGTCAAGATGCAAACCCATAACTGTCTGCAACCAACTACTTGCTTGCAAGGTGGATGTGATGACCTTTTGGCTAACAACGCTTGACATTTTTAAAGTGTTTTAAGGTTAGACTTCAAAATCTAATTAAAGTTCACAATTTTCATTAAACAATGTTTAAATTTAACACAAAATACTCTTACAAGTTTGTTAATTTTAATCACTTCATATATCATTCCACTAAACATGAAGTTTTATAATAGTAGATCCAATATTGTCATGAATAGAAATCTGATAAAAATCCCTTCTGTTTGTAAGACTTTGCTACCACATTTTATAATCTTATAAACATCATTAATTGAATTTCTTCTAATGCTTTTTATGATATATTAATAGAGGTTAATTTTTATACAGTAATTTGGGAAGGCTATCCTACATCCAATTCATTTGATTCCATTAGATTTATTATTATGATAAAACACTTATTTTTTATCATGTCAAATATAGTTACTGCAATTCAATATTCATTATCTTCATACTATCTAAAGTAACTTCAGAAATATTCAAATTAATTATTAACATTGATTAGTGTGCAAATTAGAAACATATTAAATCCAGATAATTATAATACTATTGAATATTTTATTATTTTAATAATTTATCAGTTAGTTTTTATTTGCCAAATTCCAAGGATTGAATTTTGTTTTTTATTTCTATTGATTACAGAATTATCTTTTTCAGTTTAAAATTATAATGAATAATTTGTAAAGTACATATTCATTACATAAGTAATATATATTAAGGTTATAACCTTAAGATTCTATGCCTAAAATGTGACAGTAGGGACCTCTATAAATCTAAACACAAGCTTAACAACTTTAAAATACAAGAGTGGCCACTCTTATCTTTCATCTAATTTCTAAAAATATAGATGAATATAAAACATTTTGATTTGAGAGCATGAAGCTATTAACTACTGAAAATTATCTTTCTGAGACTAAAATTTTATTTCCAGGTAATCCAATAAGACAATGCAAATCAAACTAATTTTTAATTCATAAAGTTGAACAATAAATTTTAATCTTTTTAAGCATTAATGAGTTTACTTTGGAAGTCATTATCACTCACAAGAATCTATAATATAATTATTTTAGGGGTGCTATTATTAGATGTTTATTGGTCCATACCAATATATTACAAAATGTAAATTATAATAATGCTTTTCTATAAATGACATATGGTTCCAAGCTTTTGGCATTTGAATAATAAAATTTCTGAATCATATTGAACTTTATACATATATTTTAACATGTATACACACACATATAATATACCAAGAGCTAAACATCAGACAGACATCTTTATTATTGAATAACCCAATAACCAATGCTTATATATACACTCATCATGCCTCCTGATAATATAGAACACAATTTGTAATTATGCACTATAATACTTGGAATGTAGATTCTAATATTATATACATGTATACTCAACATATATATATATATATATATATATATATATATATATATATATATATATATATATATATATATATATATATATATATATATATATATATTAAGTTTGATACCTGTATTCATTCCACAATATATGTAATACACAAATCAATACATATATCAAAATACAGTAAAATTTACATAAACTATATTATTTTAGAAGTACTTTCGACTATACATTATGTAGTCTTTATCAACTATACATCATTGAATAATCAAAATAAGACAACCTATAACAATACCTATAGTTCAATTCAGATTTCCTACAATTTTGTTATCTTAACATTTGATGACTGTCGATTTATTAACATTTGACGATTTCTTGAAATCAACATAACCTCTTTTATTTTACATTTATTATGACAACATTTAATTTGAATAATTTTCATATTTTATAATCAAATTTAAATCCATATTGACAAGATTTACTATGATCAAATATAACAGATGATGAAGGTTTATTTACACCTATTCCAGATTGTTTCTCTTTTTGAATTCTATTATATAAAAGCATATGCTCTTTTATTCTCTTCTCAAATGTACACTTAGATTCATTGATGTATTGTAAGCCACATCCACATATCAATTTATATATAATAGAATTTTGATTAAACTTTGAATTTTGAATTTTAGAGTTATTAAGTAATCTATTTATATTATTCGTTGAGAAAAAGCAATATGATGCAAACCCTTATAAATTTTCCTAATAAACTTGACCTGCTCATCCGATATAAATGGCATTGAAATCCATTCCATTTTGATACTATAATGGATTTCAATGCCATTTATATCGGATGAGCAGGTCAAGTTTATTAGAAGTATTTATAAGGGTTTGTGTCATATTGCTTTTTTCTCAACAAATAATATAAATAGATTACTCAATAACTCTAAAATTCAAAATTCTATTATATATAAATTGATATGTCTATGTGGCTTACAATACATCAGTGAATTTAAGTGCACATTTGAGAAGAGAATAAAAGAGCATATGCTTTTATATAATACAATTCAAAAAAGAAATAATCTGGAATAGATGTAAATAAACCTTCATCATATGTCATATTTGATCATAATAAGTCTTGTGAATATGGATTTAAATTTGATGGAAGATGCAACCATTAATTGTCCAAAAATAATTAAAGGGTTGGAAACACTATTGTTTTAATTTGGGGAAGGAAGTTTTAATTAAAGTTTTTACTTAAAATAAAATGGGGATTAAGATTAATGATTGTACTTTTGTTATAAACATTTTTTCAAATCTATTTCCAATCTGGAAATAGATTTGAATATATTTTTGGAATGTTATCTAACAGTTGCATCTTTCAAAAACAATGGACAAAGAAACATAAATTTTCTGTTAGATTAAAGATTACATTTGATCTAAAGATAAGAAATGGAAAGCATTCTTCAAATATCTGGGCAGGAGTATAAAATGAACAAATTTTAAATCACCAACAGATTAGTTACTACTGAGAGAAGTGTATTGTCATCAATACTCCACACCACTTTGAAATATAAGATAATGATAGAGTAGATGTCAATCATCTTTTGGACCCTTTGTTTCTTTTTCCCACTAATTTTATCATCTAACTGCTGCCCTGAAATGTAGTAAAAGCCTGATGGAGAACTTTAGAATGCTGAATAGAAATTTGCTTGCCACATAAAAACTTACATGGATCCATTAAATGCTGTACTTTGAAAATAGTCTCTTAAATTGTGCAAGATAATGATTTGCATACTTCCTAAAAGTAAATCTAACTGACTAATCTCGATCCCTACTATCAGTTTTTTTAATGTATGGTTTAACTTTGTAACTTTTCTAATAATGTAAATTGTTCTCAAATAATTTCTATAAATTTAATTCTCTCATATGCTCTCACTTTCTTTAACTTTGGTGTGGTCATTTATTTATAGTTATTTATTACTTGATTTTATATGTATGCTTTTATTATTAATATGCCAATCTCAAGTGACTTGGTGAGCTTAATTTCTAAAAATCTTTTCTGTCATTTTTTAACTAAACCTTTATGAATTAAGGTTATTAACATCCTCTTAAAATATAATGCATTATTAATTAATACATGCACCAGATTGTTTTTATGAGTCAACATTTTATTTATGTTTTAGTGCAAAAAATTTGTTATTTATTTAAATCTGGATTCTACCTGAGGAATCCAGAACCCATGCTAATTAACACTCTGAAATCATTTAAAATATTATTTATTTAATTCTGAAAGGGTGACTTATTAATTGTTTTCTACATATAACTGCTAGTTTTTATTTTATTTTTCATACTCTTAAGATATCAAATACAGTACTTAAATATTTCAGTTATTATAAAATCAACAAAGGTGCGATTGATTTATTTTAAATAGCAGAAAAGGAGGGGGTCAAATCAAAATGTATATCTTAGTAAATGAAATTTAAATCTCTATATATATATTTTACAGTGACATAGTATATTATTTGTCTAAATTATGGCATTCAAACAAGGGTCATTTATTTTAAAGCAGTAAATCATATTTAATGTCGTTAAGAACATCTTTTCATACTGCATTTCTGACATTTGGCATATTTTTTGTGAATATATATATATATATATATATATATATATATATATATATATATATATATATATATATATATATATATATATATATATATATATATATCCTGCCTGTCCTGTTGATAGCTGAGCTTCTCAGGACCAAACTTTTGTATAAAAAGGCCTCTCATGTCAGTTATTCCAGTACATTCTGGGCCAGGCCATGCCTATTCATTCTTCTCTAAGCACTCTCTATGAAATGGAGGCTGAGACTTCATTCTCTTCCAAAAGCATGACTATTTCCTCTTATTTCTTCACCAATGTCAGCATGGCAAAGTTCTTTGTATTATTATTTCTTTTGCTTCATAGACCCAGTTTTAATGCTCTAATATTAAAATTGTGCTCTGCTCGAAATATATATATAAATACCAACTACTTCTAGTTTTATTAATTAAATTTATTTCAGTCTTTTACAATCCCACCATCATAATTTAGTATTTCTGTGTTTAAGAGTATCTATCTCCTTGGGAAAAATCAAGTGTTCTGTTTTTTAAATGTTTTTTAATTAATATTTTGTCATAAAATTAAATGTAATTTTCTAATATGTTTTATTTATTTTCATGATCATAATAACATGAAAATAGTTTATATTATATCTGTAATGAATCCCAGAATGCTCCCCAAAATCATCATGTTGGTCACCATATTTCAGAACCGTATATAAGAGCATTAATAGCAATTTTATGTAAATTCTTTCTAATAATTGATTGGCATCTTAATATTGGAACCACCAAAGATGTCTGTTTATTTATATGTTATTTAATTAATAAAAGAGCACATGAAAAATAATAGCATGAATGACAATATATAATTATCTATTGTTTTAGTAGACCACTTGCTCATTCACGCACTTACTAATGTATACAATTAATTTATAAATACATGTAAATAATTTGAAACTATATTAAACTATAACTTGTTTGACTAGTTCAAATTCTTTTTTCCACTTCCAAACATACAGCCATGTGTATACATATTTTAGTTAAGTCATAGTTAATCAATGTCTCATTGTCTTCTCCGCTCTGCTAATGGGCTGGATTTAAAATAAATTCTTGTGTACCATCATTGTTATGTTATCCATTAGGTATTTGATCTGGGGCTTATGGAGTGGGTGTGAATTCAGGTTAGTTCCTGATCTAAATCTTAGGCTTGGATGGGTTTGAAGTACATTTTGTGAGTTCCAGCTCATGTTAGAAGGATAAACATGTTTTGACTGGTACAATATACTGAATCATTACTTCAAGATATTTTAGATTTTGGAGAATATACTGTTTCATCATCATTTGATTTTGTGGACAAAATTAAGAATATAAATACAGAGTTACATGACACAATTTGTACTTTTGATATAAATGAAATGTATGGATCAATAGATTGAATAGAGTCAATTAATATAATTTATACTGTGTTTGTTTCAAAAAATATAAAGTCTGATATTATAAATTTTATTGTAAAATTATTGCAGTTTATTGATAAAAATATTTATGCTAATTTTAGTAATAAATATTATAAAATGAGTTGTGGTTGTCCAATGGGTCTTCCTGCTGTTACTAAAATTTGTAATTTTGTTATATCAACTTATGAAAAAAAAATTTTAAAGCAATTAAAATATCAAGAAGTTAAAATATATCATAGATATGTGGATGATGTTTTTATTTGTGGAAAACAAGATTTAATAATCAATTTATTTAATGAATTAAATCAAATTAAGGATATAAAATGGGTTATATCACAAGAAAAATACAATTCCATAAAGGTCTTGGATATTCAAGTTATACATAATGAATACAATTTGGATTATTTTTTGTTAATTAAACCAATTGAAAGTAGAGGTTTTATTCCATATAAATCACATGTGCCCATAAATCATAAGTTGTCTGGATTGAAGTCATTCTTATTTCGAGATGAAAAATTATGCAAATCTTCTAGTGATAAAATTTAAAAAATGTACATTTATTTGTTAATGATTTGTTGAAAATTGGTTATAATAAAAATGCTATTATTAATATTATTAAAAAATTTAAAAGGAATCAACAGTATAATAAAAATAAAATCAAAATGAAATGGATTTCAATGCCATTTATATGGATGAGCAGGTCAAGTTTGTTAGTAAAATTTATGATAGTTTGTGTCATATTGCTTTTTTCTCAACAAATAATATAAATAGATTACTTAAAAATTCAAAATTCAAACTTTAATCAAATTGTATTATATATAAATTGATAAGTAATTGTGGCTTACAGTATATCGGTGAATCTAAGTGTACATTGGAGAAAAGAGTAAAAGAGTATATGCTTTTATATAATAGAATTCAAAAAGATAAACAATCAGGAATAGATGTAAATAAACCTTCAACATTTGTTATATTTGATCATAATAAATCTTGTCAGTATAGATTTAAATTTGATTATCAAAATATAAAAATTGTGCAAATTGAACATTACTACAATAAATGTAAAATAAAAGAAGCTATGTTGATTTCAAGAAATCATCAAATGTTAATGAATCATCAAATGTTAAAATAACAGAATTGTGGTAAATCTGAATTGAATTATGGGTATTGTGAAAGGTTGTCTCATTTTGATTATTCACTGTTGCATAGTTGATAAAGACTACAAGATGTATAGTCGAAAGTACTTCTAAAATTATATGATTTAGGTGAATTTTATTGTATTTTGATATATATATATATATATTGATTTGAATATTACATATATTGTAGAACGAATACATACATCAAACTTAACTTATATATATATATATATATATAAGTTAAGTTTGATGTATGTTATATATATATATATATATATATATATATAACAACATCAATATAATCTATGATCTAATTTTAAAAAAATATATATAATTAGTCATAATGCACTCATAAAACCAAAGACACTTAACTTCAATGTAAATCTTAGACAACATTTGAAATTGTTTTGTATGTATTTTTTAAATTTCCTCTATATACTTTATTCTAAAACCATTTATTTATATGAGTAAATGGTATAGTGTCATGCAGCAGTATAATGGCAGATTCTGAAGTTCAACTTCTTTGGATCATAGAGTAAATCTGCGATTCTTTCCGTTGAATAATATTATTACATTATTTATTTACAGCATTTAATGCAGATAATAAAGATAAAAAAATAAAGTCACGTGACACGTTGTTTATATATTTTTCCCAATTTATTTGCAAGTATTTTACGGAAATTATTTAAATAAGCAAAACATTTGTGTTACCTACAAAAGGGCTTATATTGATTACAAATTTTTCAGAATTTTAAAGATTGCTTTTAGTTAACTTTGTTTATTTAAATGTATTGAGGCAGAAAGTCTATGAGTATATTATATAAAATTAAACATAATATAAACATATATTTAAATTTCTATATGATCAATAATGTTTGGAAATTTTGTTAAGACAACAATAAATGATTAAATGAAATACACATCATTTACATAAATAAGTATATATGTGTAATAAATGCTTAAATTTGACCAAAATGAGGAAAATGCATTTTTTTTAGCCACCTTCAATTAATGTTAAGGTGATGAATCAAAATTAAAATAAATTAATATTATATTTTAAAAAAGAATGAGAATCTAGACAAAAAATAATTTAATTAATTAAATTAAAGTCAAAATTAATTTTAATTTTAAAATTTCGTTAATATTTTTGTATAAAATCAAAACTAATATTTTGTTGTATGGATTCAGCATTAAAAACCATAATTCTAATTATTATTTCTAACAGTTTAAAAATAAAAATTTGGTGAGAGTGATTGTGTGTGAGCATAAATCATATATTTCACGGAAGATAGTCAACAGCCAAATACTGGTATAATGATGTGTATATAAGGCTGCAATAAGATATTTATAGATTATTTAGATATACAATAGTCTGCTTATAATTTATATATAAAATGAATTTGACAGTTAAAATAGCTACCATTAGGAATAAAACTGATATTGACTGACATTCTGTCCTTCTTCAGAGTGAATAATTAGCAATTTTCTAATTAAGTAGAATCACTACTCCTTTTGCCAAATTATAATCTGCAATTATCTCAGATTTCCCAGTATTAAGACTGATCTTGTTAGATTGGTGCATGATATATAATAACACAGCAAAAGTACATCCTCTTTTTCTTTTAAAATATATATGTTCTACAATAATATCAACAAATTAAAAATCCTTCTCCTTTTTCTTTTCAAAAACTTTATTTTTTTTATCTCAATACTGAACATATATATACATCTATATAATACAAAACTCCAACGTTTCAACTGTTTTATCTCATTCAGTCATTTTCAAGGATCTGCAACAAAATTAAATACATATCAACAAATAAACTTCAATTACATAAAAACTTTCTCTTACATTAACATAAACAGTAACAAACATATTAAACATATAGAAATATATTTTACTTACATCTTGGTATTTAAATTTGTATAGAAAGTTTCTTGGATGATTTTAAGATATATTTGTAATTAAACAATGTAAAAGATAGAGTAATAAAATATAGCAGTGAGAGAAAGATGTAAGTAAAATACATTTCTATATGTTTAATATGTTTGTTACTGTTTATGTTAATGTAAGAGAAAGTTTTTTATGTAATTGAAGTTTATTTGTTGATATGTATTTAATATTGTTGCTTTTCCTTGAAAATGACTGTATGAGATAAAACAGTTGAAATGTTGGAGTTTTGTATTATATATATATATATATATATATATTATATATTTATATATATATATATATATATATATATATATATATATATATATATATATATGTTCAGTATTAAGATAAAAAAAATAAAGTTTTTGAAAAGAAAAAGGAGATGGATTTTTAATTTGTTGATATTGGTGCATGAATAAATTAATAATACATCTATATATTTTTGGTATGTATTATAACAATGTAATATTGTCATGAAGTCTATATAAACTACTCTCTATTGGTCTTGACATTGAAAGAAAAAAAGGTGTAGGAATATATTTCCTTTTTCTTCAAAGTTCCCAAATAAGTTAAACACCTCTCTCATACTCTGTGACTACTAGGGAGCTAAACCTATTTTACATGTCTGTTGGAATTATGTATTGGTTTCAGATATACAAAAACAGACTGTGATGGGATGATCAAATGATTTTATTTATTTTTTTATTTTTTTTACCAAAAAAAAAAAATTATTAATACATTTACATTTTACCAAATTGATAATTAAGATAATTATTAACATGTGAATTTTACAATTTTACCAAAATACTTCATCAATATAAAGTTTGAGATCTTCCATGATGATATATGTTAATGACCATACTTCTTAAATTCCCACTTTCTATTATCCAATGGGCAAACTTGTCTTGTTTTCAACCAATGAGAAATGCAGTGAAAATGAAAGGCATGATTACAAACTCCCCAAGCAACTGTAAATTCATTCACTCAATATTTTGCTTTCAAGAATAAAATTGAGAAGATAATATTCATGTAAACAGAGATCACATTTAACTTTTTGATGTTACAAATAAACCTACAATAAATCTTTTGTTAGAGTTTTTGATGAAATAAATCTATTTTACTTTAAACCATGTTATTATATTGATTTATAGATGTGAGAATGTGAAAAAAAATTTTTTTTCTTGAGATTCTGAAAATATTATTTTAAACTTCTCCAGAAAGTTGTTTATGTTAAATTAAATATTTCCATGGATTATTATTATAACAAAGAACAGAAATGAGGAGTTAATGTCCATGTATCATCCTTGACATTTTGATGTTACCAAGAAATTGTTAATTATTACTAATCGACAATTCCTCAGGCTAAACACGTTTTCTCATTATCCTATAATAACTCTTTCATTGATGCTTTTTGTTCTTATATGGATTTAAATCCAGAAATTATTTTTATAAGTGTGAGGATGTGAAAGAATTGCATCTATTTTGACATTCTGCAAATATTAATTAAAACTTTTCCAGAGAGTTGTATATGTTGAATTAAATATTACTTTAGCAAAACACTTTAACAAAGGGTTTCTTAGTAACATTAAATGGTTAAAAATGATATTTATTTACATGGATATAATCTTCTCATTTCTATTTTTTATTATAGTAACAATCTATGGAAATATTTATTTCAACATATACAACTCTCTGGAGAAATTTGTAATAATATTTGCATAATGTCAAGAAAGATACTATTTTTTCATCTTCTCACACTATTAAAATATATTTCTGGGTTTATATCTATGTAAGAACTTGGGTTTCAAGTAAAAGAGGACCTCTTTTATTTCAAGAAAACACTCCAACAAAAAATCTATTATAGATTAATGAAGAAACTTGTTTCACTTCAGGAATTGATAATTAGTAGTAATTGATAATTTCTTGGTAACATCAAAAGGTTAAAGATGAACTCTGTTTACTTAAATATTATCTTGTATTTTATTCTTTATTAGAATAACAATCCATGAATATATTTAATTCAATATATATATATATTATAATGATCGAAATGAAAGTGGAGATCAAATCTAACCGCAAACGTATCCGACTACACGGGCGCCATCTAGGCATTTAAACCTAGAAAAATTTATAGAGTAGGCAGATACGCGCTGTTAAGATTCCACTTTATTTAAATATTCAGATCGTTAGCCCAAGTCACTAGCTCAGTGGAGATGCAGAGATAGAAATCTATTTCTTAATTTATATCTCAAATATAAATAAATAAAAGCCACTGCCAGAAATTAACACATAAAAATATTTATTTACGCACATATAAAATAACATTTAAATTTTGAGAAATAAATTCAACATTTTAGATTTTTCTATTTATCTTTAGTTTTACATTTAAGTAAATTACAGCCATTAGTTTAATATTTATTTAGTGAGTCGATTATGAATAGACTACATAGATCTGCATTTGAAAAGAAAATATTCTTCCCTGATTTAACCTTAGGCAACAAATTTCGCAATCAAACCGGGTGACAATCCATCTGATACATTTATGTATTCAATGTAGCATGAAAATACGACAACACAAAATACTATACTGTCAGGAATGTACATCTGAACAGCAAGTAGAATTAGAGAAAAAATTGTCTCTCTACCAACCAGGAATGCAACATCTGTTGGCGAGTAGAACAATAAACATAAAACTCCACAGGAATGGACTGCGGTCCTTTGCCATCTTACAAACCCATCCATAGGCAAACAGAAGGTGTGTGGCATATATATATAATCCTCCCCATAGCGGATCTCATACTACATCTACAATTACACAAATATATCCAATACATTGAACCAATTCAACTACGAAATGAATAACCTAAGATTACCCTCCCTTAATATAACTTTACAAAATTATATAGCCATTCACACCCGACTTAAATTTAACATTAAAATATGTTTGCACAGATTATTGTTATAAATTTGTTTTTAAAATGTTGAGTACATATCGGCTACACAGATTCCACGGTCAAAAACATCCGAATTAAACACAATCGATCAAAATACAAAATCATTGATAACGTCAATTGCAAAAGGGAATACACAAGGCCCCATGGCATTCATCATAAGATGCCCGCATTAACATTGTCCTATATATTCTAATCAAATGTGAAAACTTCAACATAATCAATGCTAACGAATCTATGCAACGTCTATACCCAACCTAAATTTCATCATTTAAAATTTAAACAATAAATAATTTATACCATAAGGAAAAAAAATGGAAATGATTTTTATCAATCGGAAAACATATAAAATTAAACATTATTAATTTGATTTTAAACTTAAAAAGTCAGATAGAAGTTCATAAGCTTGAATGAAAGTTCTTAATTATTTTTGAATTTAGAGTTCATGTCAATATAGCTTATGGAAGAAGAGTCCAGGTTTCTGCTTTTAATTCCCGTGATGCCTCCATTGGAAAATAATGTTCTGGAGATGGCAATAGCTGGTTCAAGGTATCACAGTCTTTTCATTTTTATTTTTTTTAAATAGAGAGTGTGGTGTGTGCGTCCTACCACATTTCTCAAACACAAAAGCTGGAACTGTCAAAAAAAACTGTATTTCCCTTTTTATATTATCCACACGGATTCAATCAACAAAATGTCACTAATCCATCACTATCGTTAGGGTCCGAGCCAAGGCTTAGTGCTTCCATTGGTCAAGCTAATTTCTCTTTATTTTCTTATCTATCTTTCATCAGATCATTTTAATTATACAAGAGCCCAAGGCTAGCTTGCTTTTCAAACAATTTATAAACAATCATTTCCATTTACAGATTACAAGAATTAATTAATACCTGTTTTTATTTTTAAATCTTGTACTTTTTTTTATAAAAAAGTACGTTCAAATACTTTATTTGTTTTTTTAAAAAAAAAATATTTTTAAAGTTTGGCATCTGTGCGAATGTATATACGTTTAACAAAACATTTTAATTTCAGCGTTTAGTTTTTTACTTTTATTTGCGAACTTTTAAGTTTTTCGGAAGAGCACACTTTAAATTAATGTAAACGACATATTTATATATCGTTACAATATATTGAGACATATTTTGCTATGTCTCAAATATGTATGTAGATAAATAGGTGGGTTCAGCTAAAATTCTACTTTTAAATTAGTTTAGAAAATTTTGTAATTTTTTTTAACTAAATGTGTGTTATGAAAGTGCGATTATATGTATATAAATGCCCACACATTAATATGTAAACTATTTCTTTTATTTACTAAAGGAATGTAATAATTTATAAGAAAAATAAACTTTGTAGTAAATTTTTCTTATCTTATGTATAAGATTATTTTTAATATTGTACACAATTCTTAATCTCCAAAATGTTTTATCAGTTGTGATAAAAAAAAATTAAAAAAATCTAACGTTAAGCAAATAAATCATGTAATCAAATTAATTATTGTGGAATGCAATTTTTTTAATCACAAATCTGGTTTATCTAAAAATGTAACTCTACAAAATTCTAATATATGTGGTAGGACAATAAAATGCAAATCTTATAAAAACTTAAAATGTATTGTGCCATTAAATTCTATTCTATTGTGTCATTAGAGTCTATTAGATTTTTTTTTTTTTTATGCTTCTTTTTATGCACTGATACATTCATTTGTGTTAATATTCAAGGTACTAGGGCTATTATATTACACAAGCTGCTATCTATCATCAGTAATCCTTCAAAATTAGGAGAGTTTATTAATATCTCACAATTAGTTCATATTAAATGGCTTGCTGTTTTATAAAAATGAAGCCTACAAATCATTCCTTATGGTATTCTCTGAAATATGAGAGACTAAGAATCTTACCAAGATGAACTTTACACTATGAGCCTAACTTCATCCTCCAGAATGTCCTAAATTCATATAAAGCTGTTCTTTGCAATGCCAACCTATACTGAAGCCTCTCTTACACAACTAACTGATTATCAAGAAACACTCAAAATTTGAAAACTACATACTTATCAATCAATGAATTCTCAGAAAGCAAAGTAACACATTGTGGGACTTTAATAGTAATAAGAACTTTATTTATAATCCACAAACCAGGTCTTATCCAATTTGTTGCCTATAGAAACTTGTATTCAGAATGTAAACTAATTATTATTAGATTTAAACATTAGAATTTACTAATATTAATAATTTATTGTTAGTATAAGATTTTTTGTATGTGCATTTTTCATGGGTGAATTGTTTTTAGCTATGAAAGATTTTAGAGTTATATAGTCAATAGACCTTAAGTTACTTTAAAATTTCATACTATTGAATGACAAAATATTTTTAAGTGTAAATTTTTATTTTAAATTAAATCTGTTTTATAATTTGTTTGCTATTTGTAATGATTACAATTGTAATAGCGAATGAACTTCTCCTTAAACAAAATGAAATGAGAAATTCATAAACTAATATTTTTATAGTAGAGTTATTCCTAAAGAATGTTTTAAACTGTTCATTAGTTATATGTATACAATAATTATTGAAGTATAAAGTTAGACTTGTGATGGATATCATAGCCTACATATTGACAAAGCATGTATGGCTATGAGTATTGGGTGCAAAAGAACAACCCATTATAAATCCACTGCATCTGGCCTGGGTTTGATTGCACTACCCCTGTCCCTTAGCATATCATATGAGTCTGTATGGGTTAGTAATAATAATAAGAAAGGTTAGTAATAATCATTTCATAACTAGTGTTTATAAAATCTGGATAATGTTTGTTTTTGCTAAGATTTAATATAAATAAATATAATGGCATGAAACAATTATATAAATGATTTTTACCTAATATGTAACCATCTATCAAGGTGTACTACTTTATTATATTTCATTTTATTCTAGTGTGGGGTTCTTTTATATTTTATAATAAACCTAGTAATTAATAAATATTAATTTGATTATTAAAATTTGTTTGCCATTTGCTTTGTTATTAACTTGTCTATCATTTGCTTAAAAATCAGTAGTCTTCTATTTTAAGCTTAGCTAAAATAAGGTGCAATTATTATATCAAAATATATCTGGATTATCATATGCTCAGCCATCTAAATAAATTTTTCAAACTGGTATGCTTATTTGGTGGCACCCTCAAGTGACAGAGTGTATGGTGTACAGTACAATAGATATACACGCATTAGAGGATAACTAATTAAAGCATAAGTGAAGCAAGTACATTTTACACTGCATTTCCAAAGTTCTTTTGGCATATAAATTTTTTAAAATGTATCTTTTCACTAAATGTCATAAGCATTTCATCAAAGCTAGATAGCATTCCAATGACATTTTGTTTTATAATTTTCAATAAATATTTCAAACAAATTATTGATGGCAGTTGTAATATCATTTAATTTTTGATTCTTTATAATTATCAAGATCATCAAAATGAAATAAAGAAAGTAAAAAAGGTATATTTTAGGCATAGTTGTCTAAAAAAAATTTTAGATGATTCCATCAGTTGCATAGAAATAATCATGATTTATATTATCTGACTTGGAATATTTCTATGCAGATTAGTAATCCCAAAATGCTTTCAGCTCCTAATAAATTCACATTATAAACATATTTATAATTTTAAGTTTTATATTTTGTTCTTGTTTGTTCTATTATTTTTATGTGTCCACACTATAATTTTACTCAGATTGTAATGAGTAGAAAATAAATTCCATACTTTTTCAAATTGTCTTCTAAAGTTTTTGCATTATTTATCAATCCTGTAAAGTGTTGACAATATTATGTTGTTCATTACTTTTATTCACTGGTGAGGTTTTTGGATCATTTGAATTAATTTACAAGACTGATGATATAGTTACTTAAATAATTTGTTATCAGGTTTAAAGCACTAATATTATCTTCATCATCATATTCTGATATTTCTGTAACACTATTATACTCACTTTTCATTTCTTAATATTTATTATTCTTGATGTTTTTAGCAATATCATCATTATCAATATCTATTTGTAAAGTACCAATATTCAAGCCAAAGATCAGTAGGACACTTTTTAATATAAAAATTGGGATCTGTTGAACACTGTTTGTATGCTCAGATATTTTAGACATGATAACTTATAAAAGATCATGTTTTAATAGAACATATATATGAAAACTTTATGCAACAATACCACACAAAAAATAAATACCAATCATAGGTCTGGTAGTTGAGATTAATTGAATGCATTCCTTAAGAAAATTTACAATCAGGTATAAAAATAAATTTAATTTTTATTATTCTAAAAATTACTTATAAAAATATAATATTTATGCATAAAGAAATTGTATATAACACTGAATGAAGAAACAAAATTACACATAATACAATATTTGTTACTTAGACTTTTTGATTTTTGTAAAATAAAGTCATATGTAGAAAGTTAGTGAGATAGACACCTGTTCAACTGAAAAAACAATACAAAATAAAAGCATTTGAAAATCGAAAGTAGTATAATTTAAAAAATAAATTCCATACTTTTTCAGATTGTCTCCTAAAATGTTTGCATTATTTGTCAATTCTGATAAAGTATTGACAATATTATGTTGTCTATTGTTTTATTCACTGATGGATATAATTGATTAACAAGACTAAAAATATAGTTACTTGAGTAATTTGTTGTCAAGTTTGAAGCACTAATGATCTCTTCATCATCATATTCTAATATTTCCATATCACTATTACACTCACTTTTCATTTCTTAATTATTATTATCCTCAATTTTTTTCAACAATATTTTCTCATCAATATCTATTTGCAAACACTAATATTCAAACCAATGATCAGTGGGACACATTTTAAAATAAAAACCAGAATCATTTGAACACTTTTTTTTTATGTTCAGACATTTTAGACATAGATGTGGGCATGATAACTTATAAAAGAAGATGAAATGGTATTAAAACCTATGAATGAAAATGGTATGCAGCAATAAACACTACACAAAAAGCAATACCATAAACTTATTATAAGTCTGGTAGTTGAGGTCAATTGAATGCATTTTTTTAAAAAAATTTACAATCAGGTATAAAAATAAATTTGAGTTTTATTATTCTAAGAATTACTTATAAAAATATAATATTTATGTATAAAAATACTATAGATAAAACTGAATGAAGGAATAAAATTACACATGATACAACATCCGATAAACAAAAAAATGGCAGAAAACTGAGATAAAATGAAATAAATGTAAATTGACTTTTGTAAAATAATGACATATGTAGAAAGTTGTTGAGATGTGTATCTGTTCAACTAATAAAATAATATGGAGTAAAAGTATTTGAAAATTGGCAGTGGTATAATTTACAACATGTAACTATTGAGAATTAATCATATTTGCAAAAGACTAGACAATACTTGCATGCTAAGCATGTGTTATGCATCATTTTGTAGACAATTTCTTATAGATTTTAGCAAAAAAATCATTGCAGTCCGATGTATAGTTTTTTTATTATACTTTTTATAATATTTATTTTAAAAAAATCTTTTTTTTATATTAAAAAAAAACATATGGCTTTATTATTTGGGAGTTCATTAGAAGTTCAAGCACCAGAATTGTGGGTAGCAGAATCATTCTTGGGACCTTCTGATCCCAAGTCAAATGCCCTACTATTTGTGCCAAACCACACAGGGTATTTAAAAAAATCCCTTAATGGAGAAGGCATTCATAAATACATATAACTTCTATGGTTACATGTATTATATTTGTTAAAATTTTGTCAAAAAATAAAATATTTTCATGGAAAAATCCTTTTAATTATTAAAAAAACATTGAAATTATCATTAGAATATTAATTACATTTTTAAATATTAATTTGTAAAATAAATAAACCAAATAATATGATCAATATATATATATATTAATTACATTTTTAAATATTAATTTGTAAAATAACTAAACCAAATAATATGAACAATATATATATATATATATAATCAATAAAGCAAGTCATATATAGCATGACACTGCTTTTATGAGCTTGTATTTACAAATATGTAATATAGGGACCATACCAATATCTATTTAAGTTAGCTAGCTGGAGTTAAAGACATTTTAGTGTACAAAAATTTCAGAGTTTCTACTTAAATGTTACATATTAAATAAATGCTGGGTTTTGGGTTGATCATTTAGATCTAGTGTCTGAATATTCTAGTTTTCTCACTGAGGTGAACCAAAAGCTCAAAACAAATTACTCTGGGATGGGAAGATTATATATATA